>JANCOA010000049.1:11381986-11393556 GCA_024363135.1 Leptodoras oyakawai
CAGTGAGAATCTACAATGTAAATAGTCATGAAAATAAAGAAAACGCATCAAATGAGAAGGTGTGTCCAAACTTTTGGCCTGTACTGTACGGCATACTAATACGATGTGCATTCTGTGCACGGCTCTAGAAGTTCTAGAAAACACAATACACAGGACCAGCTTGATAAATTCTCAATTTAGAAGTTATTGATTAATTTTTATATCAGCAGCCCTGCCAATAATACTGGCTTCAAGACAATTCTCAAGTTTATATTAATTCAATTCTTCAAATGTTATTTCTTCTATATTTACATCTAACTCAAAGAGACGTTTATGGTAGATTCTCACATAATTTAAGTCTAACAACACAGATTATTTATGTGCTGTAATTTAACAAAGAAGAGGGAACAATCATTGTTAATCGTTAAGCTTTCTGGGAAGAGAACAAGTTTTTATAGAAAATATAGCATGAGTGATGACAGGAGCGAACCCACTTTATGGATGTTTGACAACATTAAATGAAGCTGTAATTGGAATAGTATGATATTTCATATTTTAATAAACATAAACATGGTAATTGTTGGCAAATTGCTTTTTAATAAGGGAGACAACACTATGGGGTAAAATAATTGCATAATAACAATTAACAACTGTGCTTTATTCCTTTCATATTATAAATTGTGCACTTATGGGGAAAACTGATCAAAGGCATCAGATATAAACACTTATTCTATATTGCATCGAGTGATACATGACCAGCTGGATACCCTAAGGATAATTGCTGCAGTTCATGTTTTGTTCATTTGTTTGTTGCTTTCAATGTAATGCAAAATCATGTTCCTGTTTCATTTCACATTTCATTAACAGCAACAATTGGGAAATGCAGATCCCGTACTGTCTGCTACAATTCTCTCGTCTGTCCAATGCATGAGGGGACAGGTTTGTGAAAACAGTGTCTAGCACCCCACAGTTAATTTGTTTAGCTAATGCAATACATCATGCCGGAAATATAATGTGTGTTTTTGTCAGTGTGAACAACCTAGACAGTCATGTATACTAATTTACCGTATACTAATGTATAAATTTTCAGCAAACCTACTTATTGAAGATGGTGTAGTATTTTATTCTTGATCTTTTCACCTATAGTTTCTAAATGCTGTGGTAAAATGCAGAACAGAAGAATAGAAATATTTTGTATAATAATAACCCCACTTTCTCTGGTTTTATTAAAACTGTGGTCAGATTCAAGTTGACACTATTTGCACTGGTGTCATCATTTAAACTTGTTTTGACAATTCAACTCAATCATAAAAACTCAATAATGATAGCACTTGATGTTAATAATACCTACTTAATGACAGTAGTTAATTATGAGCTTCACATCTGGGTTGTTATAAAAAACGATACACCTTTGTTCTCAGATGCTATGTTGGTTTAGACTAGAACCATAGGTCTAGAATGGTACAGATGAAACATGGGGAGGGGGTGATACAGTGGTTTCTGAAGAAATATTTAAATGTCATAATGTCCGATAAACATATCGAGATCGAGAGAGAGAGAGAGAGAAAGAGGGAGAGAGAGGGGAAACACACACAGAGAGAGAGAGAGAGAGAGAGAGAGAGAGAGAGAGAGAGGGAAAGAGGGAGAGAGAGGGGGAAAGAGGGAGAGAGAGGGGGAAACACAGAGAGAGAGAGAGAGCAGACAGAGAGAGAAAGAGGGAGAGAGAGGGGGAAACAGAGAGAGAGAGAGAGAGAGAGAGACAGAGACAGAGACAGAGAGAGCAAGAGTTATTTAATGTTTGTCTCTTGCATTTAGCCCAGCTCTCTAGTGTGTTTGCACACTTCTGTGAAGCCCCATTCAGCTCTGTTCACCCAATCATGGCTGAATGGCTAATTGGTTGGCTGGCACACACACACACACACACACACACACACACACACACACACAGGGTGTGAGTGGTGGAGCGTGAGTCTCAGATGGGATCTCTTACACAGCCAGTGACCCTGAACACCAGCCAACACACCCCACACGCGCCACAGGGAGGAGAGAGTGAATGAGGAAAGAAAGACAGAAAGAAAGAAGGAAAGAAAGAAGGAAAGAAAGACTTGCATACGTCTATTGAGTAGTTATTAAGACACAGACAAGCTAGTGTGTGTCTGTGTCCATGGATACCTGGCAAAGCCGACTCCCCGGCTGACTCCACTGGCATCCCGTAGTATCCGTGTGGAGATGACATGGCCGAAGGGCTTGAGCATGTTTTCCAGCTCCTGCTCATCCATGGACACAGGCAGGTTGGAGATGTACAGGTTAGTGGGATCCTGTTCCTGTTGCTGTGAACACACACACACACACACACACACAATGTACATGAAATCAACAAACAGGCCTTTGTTAAGTACCCTCATTAATAATGCCAACCATTTCACTGCAGACAATAACACCCGTGTGTTTCTCTTCAGAGCAGCTTTAATGATAGTTCCATTTTTGCATTATAATTTTATTCATTCAGACATCTTAGAGAAATCATTAGCGTAGACTAAACACGGCTCTTTTCGGCGCCCTCTCGTAAAAACACATTCCTTGGCAGCTTTGTTGTCCTCGCGCTCAAAGCTGGTTTTATGTGCAAACTTCCAGAATATTTAGGCCCCGCCTCTTTGCAGTGTAAATGTCCCCCTGCCTTCTGGCTGAGCTCTGGGGTGATTATTGGATGGAGGGATAAAAGGGCAGCAGGGGGAGGAGAGGAGTGAGTTGTTGAAAGTGAAAGCTATGTGAAAATAAGAAACAGGGGGAGATGGAGGGATTGTGTGCCATTTAACACACACCAGCCTTCAGCTGTGGAATTTTACTGATCTAGACCAAACCTCTCTCAATGTGAACGTGAGCCTTAGTTAATAGACGACTGACAGGAGAAAAGCCTGGGTCTGAGTGTCAAGAGTTTAAGGAGCTAGTATGCATGAGTGTGTGTGTGTGTGTGTGTGTGTGTGTGTGTGTGTGTGTGTCTGTGTGAGACTGAGAGAGAGAGACAGATCCCTAGATTACCAATACTGGATTCCTCTGCCTAATCTTGAAATCATTAGTACATTTGGCAAGTGATCACACACTTTCACGGTATATGAAAAATATGGTAAAGTTAGCAAGAATGTTTCTCCACCTAAAAAAAAATGTTGCACCAACATTATAGAAATATCTACAAGTAAACCTTTAATAAAAACCTTTTCCCAACACCCTGACAGATTCAACTTGACAGCCTGAAATTCTTTGAAGCATTAATTCCTAGAACTGTTCCTAGAATGATCACAAACCATTCTACAAACCCAACATTGCATGCTCTTTCCATGCCCACCGTTTAAATAAGATATGAGTCAGTTAGTTTTTATAAGGATTTTGTTTTTGGAAAATAATAGCAAAATTTAATACTGCAGCTGTGAATCCATGGTCAAAGGAAGACGTGACGGTTATAGGATGAACGTTGCTGATTCTGACACCTATGTTACTCCCTGTTGGCAGCTACACACTCAAAATACACAGCTAAAAATAATCTCCTAAGCATTGTCTTGTTCTTGCCTATTGTCTTTAATGGTTGTGTTTGATTAGACTCAAATTTTCACAAGTAGAGGTAAGACCTTGTAAAATCCCCAACAGTTCTTTTGGGCTGTGCATTAGTAAACACACACACACACACACACACACACACACACACACATCTGATTACATCATGGTTCAGTTGTTAAACCGGTGGAAAAGTCGGCTATTTCTTTAAAGTAAATTGGTTTTCTGACCAAGCCAGCACTGGCACCAGCACCATGTCAGTGGAAAAAAGTGTGTGAGAGAGTGCGAGAGAGAGAGAGAGAGAGAGAGAGAGAGATGTATAAATCTATGACACAAACAGACAGTTCTGTCCATCCCTTTGAAGCCCAGACCCGAACATATGTGACAGTGGGCCTTGACACAAAAGGGAAGGTGACAAATCATGAAATGGGCTTGTAAGGTGAGGTGTGCAGGTGTTATAAAAAAGAAAGAGAGACTCAGAGAGGTAGCAGTGTATATGGGAAGGTAGAGAAACCTGGGAGGAGAGCAAGAAAAATATCAAGTTAGAGGGCAAGCATGAGAAATGGAGAGCTGAAGCAAAGCAGAGAGTGAGAGAGTGAGCGGATGGTAGGGGTTAGTGAGAATGATAGCTTCCTGCTGTGAGTTAAGAGTGCTATTTGACTGTTCATGTCTGCACTGTGAGCTGGTAAAGGTTCAAATGCAGACAGACCCTGCAGGCGACAATTACTTCTTTTCTTTCTTTCATTTTTTTTAAGTGATTAAAAGAGCAATAGCGCTGCTTTTTTTATGCCATGTAAAATGACATAGTATTCTTCAGGCCAACTGCTGCCTCCACCCACTCCCTCTATCTCTCATACACTGACATAAAGCACCTCCTTAATAATGATATTAGAGGCAGCGCTTTCTAGAAAAAAATGTGGGTTTCATATAATTTTAAGTCTATACAAATGTGAGGCCTGGAGAAGAATGACAGGTTGGAGGATTGTAGCAGTTATGAGGAATGGAAACACTTTCTGACTGTCAATATAAAGACGAGTGAAGAATTTCCTAAAGAACTGACATTGCCAAAAGTATGAATGATTCATAAATTTGAAATGAAAAACACCACCTTCTCCCAGAGGACCTGTGAACAAGATTCAAAAAATGGTTCGAGTTATGCCAGGCTCTAAAAAAAAAAAATTTTTTTGATATGAATCCAAACTATTCCAGCCTGATCATGCTTTGGTTTATGGCTTATGTTATCTTATGTTCCTATTTTGAAAGTGCAAGTGAAGTAAATATGTGCAGGTTCAAATCACAGCCTGAAGGCAGGCTGTTTCTGTTTTTGTTTCTGCTGCACTCTGGCTCTTATGGGCTTCATATAGACGTATAAACTGCCACTGCAATCTCAGGATCAAAGAGAATGGGTCTCTTAACTTATCCAATTCTCAGATGCTGCCCCTGGCAGAGCTAGCCTTAACCCTTTCAGCTGTGGCAAGGACCCAAAAATATGTATGCTGGTGCATGTGTGTGTGTGTGTGTGTGTGTGTGTGTGTGTGTGTGTGTGTGTGTGTGTATCCTGTCATGTATCAAGCCATGAGCATGGACATGCAAGTTGACACACAGACACCTCCCCCACAGACACTCACACTACTAAGAGCAACAGATCAAACATGCTGTCCAGTGGATCTGACATGTAGTGTACATGGGACTGATCAGATCTATCCATCAAATACATGTTCACACACACACACACACACACACACACACACACACACACACACACACACACACACGTTTGTTTCACTATCTATGTAAAGACATTCCATTAACATAATGATTTACACAGCTAATAAATACTAAGCCTAAGAGTAACCCTAACCATAACCTCAGTAATGAAAAGGCAAAGTATTTTACTTGGTCAGAAAAGTCAGGGCATTCATTGGTCCTGATACTTCTGTGTTTTTTCTGACATTTGTCCTGACATTTCACCTCAAACCAGGTCTCACTGACACACACACACACACACACACACACACACACACACACACACACTCCTTAGGGCTGATGTTTGTACAATGCCAACATGTATAAATCTTCACAAAAACCTTTTGACAGTATACACACTGAAGTACCAGAAAAAAAAAGTACTTGGTAGGTCCCCCACAGGATCTTGGCGCGTAATGATTCTTGCCAGCCGACGCTGGTCATGTTCATTCAGAGTCTTTTTACAGTCATGCTGCTGTAGTAAGTTCGAGGTTTTTGCTGGAATTCCTGTAAACATGATATACCCTTGAAATGGTCATTCGTGAAAAAACAAACTTTGCTTCTACTTCCAGAACCATAACTCCATAATCCCATGAGCTCCAACTATAAAACCATGTTGAAAATCACAGATTCATGATACCTTGCCATGCTCATGGTGGAAACAGCTCTAGAAGATTCCATAGATGTCTGTCTCTTTATATACGCCCTGGCGGATGCGACCAATGATGTGCATAGGTGCCGTTGCTATGTCATTTAAATATATATATATATATATATATAAAGCACTTATTATCTACTAAAATAGCCACAAAAACACATCCTGACAGTAGTAAAAAAATAGGGTAAATTTATTTGAAATCATTCTATCACAGATTAAGTGTTAAAGTGCCCTTGCCTTTGTCACTGTCTGTGTGTTGGAAGAGATTTCAGTAAGCATCTGCGAATGTCATAAGAGCGTGCACATCAGCTGGACTTCTCTCCGCCCTGACCAGCCTGCCTGCTCTCATTTTAATCTTCATTAATCACTCACTACACTCGGTATCACTGCTTCCTCTAGTAAACACGTCTACTTACAATGACAGAACATGTCCTTGAAGCAAACTTTAATGCTACAAATAAATGGATTCGCTGTCCAAGTAATCTCATGATATAATTTATGAATCTGTAATGACCGTGTTATAAATACTTAATAGTCCATAAACTATTGCCTCATCAGAGACTCTGCAGAAGATGTCATATCAAGGTCAGATTGCTGGCTCCAGGATGACATTCTGTAGCAGTATGGTCTCAGAATGACAAAAATTGACACGACTTCTCATGACATATCAGACTTTATAGATGGTTAAGATAAAGAGTCGGGATAACAGGTATGGTCTTTCTTCATTCAAGTACAGTATCTGATGAATTGCTTTAAGTAGCTGGAATGATGAATTTGAGATGAGATTGGGTTGGCAGTTCAGGATGTTTAAAAATGCAGAGCAGGTGTGTCAAGAGGAAGCATTTGTCCAGCACATCCAAGCGTGTGCTTCGAGTATAGTCCTAGAGACAGCAGCAGTGTCCCAGTTCATGTTCCACAATGCCTAGTTCCCCTGAGGATGGAGAAAACCTCACCACACCCTGCTATCTCCCACACTGCTCCATTCATCCCGCCTGGGTTACAACCGTCACTAACAACACACACAAGAAGCCCATGCTGAGCCCATTAGCCTGGGAGGGACTGCACGCTCTAGTTGGAGCGCTGCCTGGGGAGGCCAATGCAGAGGATTTGGAATGAAACCTGGAGAGCCATACAAACATTACAGACACAATCGGGAGGGAAAAAAGAGCTGATACAACCTATTAACTCCCATTATGAAAGAGTGTGAACATTTCCTGCCCTGACTGGGTGCTGTGTGGAGGCATCTCATTAAAAGAGGCAGGCCTTTGTACCACTCAGATACAGATTTGCGAGGTTTAAAAGCACAATCCCTTTTATGACATTTGTGTAATTAATGAGGTGTAATGGAATGGAAACTGTAAGGCTGTTCTTGGAGTCTATGTGGGTGTAGCAATTGCTGTTTCTATACCACGGTTACAGTTCAGCACGAAAACTGGACTCTAATAATTACATTTAAGATAATTTGGTACAAATATAACACAATTGCAAAAATCACCACTTTCATTAATGTAAGAAGATGTTGGACATTTGACAATACAGATTAAATGGCCTAAATATGTTCATGATTCTAATCCTGCTAAATCAGTGTTCAGATTGTACTGAGCTACTATCAGGATTCTCTGGACAAAAGCTTGAGGCTAATAATCACTCCAATCTTTATCTCGGTCTCAATATGCAGTGAATGCAAATTATAGATCTGTCTTCTGATAACTTGAATGATGACTCTGTATTGCAGCACTCAGTCTCACATTACCGCATCCTCCGTCCTGTTTTTATAGCCGCTTGCATCCCAGGCAATGACAGCTCTGCCTTCACTGCAAACTCCACATGGGAGACTGATGCATGATCTCATCAGATTTGTACATATACTTGTAACATAACCTTCATTTTAGTGAAGCTTTTTGCCATAGTGAAGCAGCAGGGGTGGGGTTTTTCCTGACAGCGTTTGCCACAGAATATAAACATCTATCTGTTAATTATAGTTAAATCCCTCAAAGTGGATGAATGTTTACATCAACATGGATTTCAAACATGTACTTACAAGACACAAGGTTGCACTTCAGCTCATTACGATGTGCATCTTGTTTGGGTATGGTGGAATGGTATAACTGGTATGGTGGAAATTTCTGACGGTTTCTGCCCTCCGGTTGCTTGTTCTCATTTGTTCATTAAGAGACTCTGCAGCGTGGGCATGTTTGTGTCGACACATTTTAATAATAAATCTACATTTAACGTGTTATGAATTTGTTAGCACTTTAACTTTTGTTTGCCACTGAACAAGTGGCCTGCTATGAACTTTTAAATGTAGATTTCCATTTGAATGGGTGACAAATTAAAGGACCCCCCCCCCCTTTCCCTCTGTTATTTTGGAGGGAGGGGGTATTTATTTTTTTGTATCTTCCAGGATGCCATTACTTCCATCTAAAGGGCATGAGGGCTCACTGAGTGATTTGATGAGTATGACAATTATGTAAATCATGCTATGCTATGGCCTTCACAGTCACCAGAACTCAATGCAGTTGAACACCTATGGGAGATTTTGGAAAGATGTGTTAAACACCACTCTCCATCCCCATCATCAAAACACCAAATGAGCGAAGATCTTTTGGAAGAGTCATGCTCCATCCTACCAGTAGAGGTCCAGAGACTTATAAAATGCCAAGGTGCTGAAGCTGAAGTCGTTCTGGCAGCATGTGATGCCCCAACACCTTACTAAGACCATTTATGTTGGCTTTTATTTTGATTTGTCACCTGTCTGTGCACAATTGCTGCTCTATGACATTTTGGATTAATGCCATTATCTGCTAATAATTAAAATTCTACCCATATTTGAAATTTACACAGCCAATTGCCTGAAATCTACCGAGACCTTTATGTCAACCCAACCATTTAAACAAGTCCAAGTACTCCTGATGAATTAGGTATGTCACTTTTTGGTTTCCATAGGAAATTCTTGCTCTATCAGACATCCTCTCTGCCCCTTATTCACTCCACGGCCTCATATTTTTAAATCAGCCACTGTTTTTTATTCCTTCCCGGTTACAAGGCTATTTCTGTGCAGGGGCGGTGACAGCAAAGCTCACTTCCGATTGGTCTCTCATGCCTACATATTACTACAAGATTCCTGTTTCATTGGTGCTATAGTTCTACTGTTAAAGATAGTAATGCGATATTCAATTTCTCAAATAAATAGAACAAATGTTTACATTCTTAAATGAATGTACCAACACAAACAATATTTACAGCACTTCTGTATGTTTGAGTACACAAACCATGACTACATATACATTTCTGGTGTCTTTTTTTTCCTGTTAAAACACGTCAACAATTTCATCCATTTTATCAGTAATGTCATGACTGAAAAATAATTATACAGGCACTTATTCTATGTAAAACATGGTGAAGCAGTCCTTTTATGTCACTGCTGTGGCTGTTTCTATTGTCTCTCTCTTCATGGCAACTCTCTCTAAGTTGTTGGAAAATGAACTATAATTAAGCACAAATTATTTAAGATCCTGTTTGGACCAGTTCTTGTTTTTGAACCCATGCTTTTCTTGCATGCAATGCTTGTCAATATTGAAGACAGACCATCTGCAAAGTCCCACAGAACAGCTAATAAATAAATAAATAAAACATCAGAGCACAGACTTCTTCTAGTCCTTCTTGTGGTGTTTTTTGTTGTAATAACGCCTCTCTAGCAGTTCTTAGACCATTTGTACCAGCATGTGGATGTACTAGGTCTGTCTGGAAAGTACTCATGGGTGTTCAAATATAATATAGACAAAAAGACAACGTGCTGAATGGCAAGATCAAGCTTGCATGGAAAGATATTATTCATTTTTTTTTTTTTTGTTCTCAAGGGATCATCCATGAAGAGTTTGTACCAGGAGCTAAACTGTAAATCCATTCATCATTTTCATGACCGCTTATTCCTTTTCAGGGTCACAGGAGAGCCGGTGCCTAGCAGGCAGGACCAACCCTAGACAGGGTGCCAATCCATCGTAGTGCACACACGCACATACTAGGGCCACTTTAGAGACACCAATGTGCATGTTTTTGGACTGTGGGAAGAAACTGGAGAACCCAGAGTAAACCCACGCAGACATGGGGAGGACATGCAGACTCCACACAGAAAGGACGCAGACCGATCGAACCCGGGACCTTCTTGCTGTGAGGCAACGGTGCTACCCACCGAGCCACCATGTTGTCCCCAAACTGAAACTGTAAATGAGTTTTTGAATGTTCAAACGTTTAAGGAAAAGGGTTTTGCATGTGTGCTGTCAGATCACCCCTTCATGAATCCTCTATCATGACATCAAGTCACACTTCACTGTCTGTGAGAGAATTTTTGCCTAAAAGAAACATTCCAGTCCTTCCACATCCACCTTGTAGCTCTGATTTAGTGCTCTGTGACTTCTTCTTGTTCTCCAAGTTCAAAATACCTCCCCATACGTAAGCCCTACTGAAGGTGATAATTTCATTATTGTTACTTTCCGGAAAGACCTTCCATTTTTACCTGGCATGAAAGGCACCAAATGGTGCAAATACGTACATGTAGGGAATAAAGTAAAGTGCATTTGTAATGGCTTTGAAACCCAAGTATGACCTCCATCCTGCAATGTGGTTGAGTAACAGTCTCTGTTCACTGGTTAAGGGGGCAGTAAATGATCCTTACTTTACTGAAGCTATTGATTCCTTGTAAAGTGACAACTGCAACTTTAATTAGAGCTGCCAACAACAGCTGTTCTTTCATTCAGGCTTAATCACTGAAACAGTGCTGTCTCTCTTTTTAAAAAGTAGAAAAGGACCAGAATTAATGTTGCTTCTGAACTGACAAGTGTGTCATTTACGGTAAAAATAATTGAAGATATGGTATCCTTGTGCATCTCTGTAATGACCTAGAGAATGCATTGCTTGTGTGTGTGTGTGTGTGTGTGTGTGTATGTGTGGTGTATGTTTGTGGCAGGTGAAGTGTCACTGTAAGTGAGGATGTAACAGTGCTGACATGTCAGTGGCTTCACTGCAAGCTCAGCTAAATTCAAAAATGGAAAGCACAATCCTTTTTTATTTAAACATGCTTTGTCTGGAGACTATATATGTCAAAGCGTTCCTCTCTTCCTACTTGCCTCTCGAGCTCTCCCCATACTGTTCTTGCCAAATGGTCACCATAAAGATTAGCAGCCCATGAACCACAAAACACGTTCATGACTGCAAGCTCAATCACACTTTCTCTCAGGCTCACTTCACTCTATCTCTCTCTCTCTCTCTCTCGCTCTCTCTCTCTACTCTGACACACAAAACCCTGACCGTGTGGCTCTACTCTGTATGGCACCCATCCATCACTATCATTTTCCAGCCATGTTTGTTGGGAGCCAAATGAATTTATGATGCATTACCTAGAGGTACAACTGGGGATCAGTGTGTGTGTGTGTGTGTGTGTGTGTGTGTGTGTGTGTGTGTGTGGGCATGTTTTTAAGTCTTGGTAAGGACCAAATTGTTAGCAGTATAACATAATATATAATATATAAATTTAGGTTAACAATATATATATGCAGCAACAGACAGGGGTTGGACAATGAAACTGAAACACCTGTCATTTTAGTGTGGGAGGTTTCATGGCTAAATTGGACCAGCCTGG
>JANCOA010000049.1:11399702-11415201 GCA_024363135.1 Leptodoras oyakawai
TTTTTACTTATTTATTTATTTATTTATTTATCTATTTATTTATTTATTTATTTATTTGCCTACAGGCCCAGTTTGATCAGAGGTGCAATCGATGTCTTGGTTTGTGCACCCTCTGGCTTCCTGTCTGCTTAGGAACATAGCATTTCTACAGAAAAAGAAAAGATTTGCGAGACTCTCAAGGTCAGCTGGACGGAGATGCAGCGAGAGTAAGATCTAACGGCATGGACGGCCACGGTGGGGGAAGACAAGGTCAGAGAAATAGCACGGACTGAGCTTGTTAAAACCTCTCCAAAAATAAGCAGGAGGATCTGAAAACTATTTTGACTGCTTTAATGTCGAGCCGGGGAGGATTTTAAAGAATGATATAAAATATTAACAAATTAAAAAAGTTACGGATGAGTGTCTACAGACAGTAAGGATGCAGTGATAAAGGAATTTACTAGAGATCAAAGGAATTCAGACGAATCGGAGGTCAGGCATGCCGTGAGATGGTTCAGTGATATGTTGGTGGAACTTCCCAGCCACCTCGAGCGTTTGTGTGTCTCCTTTGACTTGGATCACTCAAAGCACATAATAAAAAAGAATCTGGTTTCTGAAGCCAGGTTTATTAACCGAAGCTCTTCTCGTTAGCGATCGATGAGTCGACTTCGGACTTCAAAGCGATACAGACTGATAGCATTCACGGTGATGCACGCAGGCAGGAGCTGTTATCCTGATTATCACTCATTAGTGTCAGAGACGAGGAGACTAAAGCGCTGGTGGACTCCGAGACCAAACGCCGATCCTACACGAGAAAACTGACTGGGACACGACGACCGAGCGTTTCTGCCTTCAACAGCAGCAGCGTAGACGCGCTCCCAGGTTGTTTAGTACACACCCCTATACCCTCACCTGTTCAGCTGTGGACATGACATTAATGTAAGTCACTCTGGGTCAGGGTGTCAAATGCAAACATGTAAATGTAAATTGTGTAAGGTACGAAAGGCTCATCAGTGTGAGTGCAGGAGGCAGCAGACAGTCACACTGTTGGTATCCAGCAGGAGTATTCGAGGTACTTTTGTCTGGATTTTGTCTGAACTGCCTCTAAACCTCCATCACACTCGGGAGCAGTGCGCTTGTATAAGGCTAACGGATCCCTGCACTCGTTTTCGCTCCACACTCGTTTTTATCCCCCTTTTTTCCCATCCACTTCCATTGATTCTCATTTCAGTTTCTAATTTTCTGTCACCAGTACTTCTGATTGAATACCAGTTTGTATACAAACTATGACCAGTCTGATCAACTGTATCTACACTCCCAGATACTGTATGCTCACACACACACACACACACACACACACACACACACACACACTCACAGAGTAATCAAGTTCTGTTAGATGTGAGGAAGATGGGGGTCAGAAAGCAAGGATGAGAGGAAGGGAGGGAGAGGATAAAGAAGGAAATAGATGAGGAACACAGTGAGAGAGAACAAGGAAGTCAGAAGACAGACAGAGAGAGAGTGAGAGAGAGAGAGAGAGAGAGAGAGACAGAGAGAGAGAGAGACAGAGAGAGAGAGAGACAGAGAGGGAGAGAGAGAGAGAGAGGAATGAAAGGTTACAGCTGTTGATTTGTGCTCTCTGCTGAGACACTTGGGCTGCTGCTGTCCTCAAACTTTGATCAATAGCTTCTGCCTCTGCCTGTAAATCTCCTCTACACCATGCAATCAGGGAAGCAGACGGGGCACAATCACGACGCCCTGGAAAATACAACCTCCTCCTCCTCGCATTGTCACGCATGCTACCAGTCCCCTACATGAAAAAATAGCCAACTAATTTAATACATAATCTACTATAGTACCTTAGGGAACTTAAGATCTTGCACCAAAGCTTTATTTCTGATGCTTATTATACATTATAGGCCTGATTAGACACAAGATTAAACAACTTTTCTTCTCTCAGGCTCTATCACACTTTGGCACACAAATGCTCTTACTTCCTCTTATGCTTCCACAAACTCACACCATGAGGGCTCTGATATTTCTCAGTTATCCTAACCCTGAGTCTTTTTCACACACACACACACACACACACACACACACACACACACACACACACACACACACACACACACACACACACACTCACTCCTTCTTTGAGGCTTATCTGTCATGACCTCGGATTTACAGGCAATAGAAAATGATAAAGCATATGAAGGACGGGCTGAGAGGCAGTGAAGGATCACACTGCTACTGAACCATGTCTCCAAGCGCTCAGACACACACTGACATGCACATGCACAACCATCAATCAAAAACAAAAGTCCTAAATTATAAACCCGATGTCATTAGGAAATCATACAAATTTGAACAACTGATGGCAATGTGGTTGGATTGCCATCAATTTCATATGAATCAAGTTGCAGAGAAGACAACAGCAAGACCATCCTGAACTAATCTCCTCATCAAAATTGTCAACATGTGCACTAGATCTTCTAAAAATAAATAATTCTTCCCTTAGCATTGGCTATGTCTCTATGTCTAATACTTTAAACTATCAGTTATCAAACTCCTGATTTAAAAAAAAAAACCTGACCTGTCTAACTATAGGCCAATATCAAACCTCTCCTTTATCTCCAAGAACCTACAAAAGGTTGTAGCACAACACTTATGCTCATACCTAAATAGGAATAACATTCATGAAATCTATCAGTCAAGATTTAGGCCTCATCATAGCACAGAGACAGCACTGGTCAAAGTGGTAAATGACTTATTACTGGCCTCTGATCAGGGCTTGCGTGTCCTTGGTTGTTTAACTTGACCTTAGCGCTGCTTTTGACACCATCAATCATACTATTCCCCTTCATAGATTAGAAAATCTTGTTGGAGTTAAGGGAATGGCTCTCTCCTGGTTCAGGTCCTATTTGACTGACCATTATTAGTTTGTGTAAAAATTTAAATAGTATACTAGTATAAGTATACTAAAGTAAGGTTTGGTGTTCTACAAGGTTCTGTTTTAGGCCCATTGCTTTTTTCTTTATATATTTTATCTATGTGTAAAATTGGTTGTAAAAACGATATCAGCTTCCACTGTTCCTCTCCCACACACAATTGCATGTTTCAACAAAGCCAGATGAGAGACACCATCTTAATAATGCTGAGGAATGTGTAAAGTACATTAGACACCGGATGCTGAATAACTTTCTTCTACTTAATTCTGATAAGAGAGATTTACTTGTACTTGGACCACTGGTAGTTAGAAGTAAGCTTTCTGATTACATAGAAACTCTGGATGGCCTTTCAATTACATCATGTGCAGCTGTAAAAGACCTTTGTGTGATTGTTGACTCCAGTCTTTCATTTGAAGCCCATGCAGATAATATTACTAGGATAGCCTTCTTTCATCTCAGAAATATTACTAAAATAAGAAATATGATGACGCAGAAATATTAGCTCATGCTTTTGTTACCTCGAGGTTGGAATATTTTAATGCCTTGCTGTCTGGATGTTCCAGTAGATGTATAAGCACACTACAATTAGTTCAGAACACAGCAGCCCTTACGGAGTCCTTACTATAACTAGATGATATGACCACATTACCCCCATCTTTTTCACACTGCATTGGCTTCCAGTCAAATTTCACATTGATTATAAAATGCTACTATTAACCTAGACAGCACTGAATGGTCTTGCACCGCAGTACCTGAGTGAATCTTTAGTCTGTTATGATCAATCATGCCTTTGATCAAAACGTGCAGGCTCTCTGGACTCAGTTTAGATCTAGCTGAAAGCTTATTTGTTTAGTCAAGCCCCTTGTCACTAGTTTTCTTCTTAGATAAAGGCATAGATCTGGAGGGTTCATAGGCATAGAGTGTTCTTGTAAACTGAAGCTACATATGCTTTGCCTGAGACCCCATAAGATACCAATGATCGACAATCCTTCTATACTTTTGTTTGGAGTTCTCATTGTCAGAAAATCACTTGCTGCTGCTGATGGTCCCACACGGGCAGCCAAAAGATCACAATGATGGATTGCTTGAAGATACATTTAAAAAAACATGAATTTGTTTGATATAAACAGCCTTCCAATAATGGCCAGGACTAATTTCCATGAACAGTTTCACACTCCGTCAAGCAAATCTCCATCAGTTTATAACCTGTCAAACATGTCAAAACTTTAATGAATTTTCTGGTTACAGTTGCCGTTTTTTACTATACAGCACACAGTTATAGAAGGGATTATTTATTACTGCACTATCTGGTGTCACCCAAATGAGGATGGGTTCCCTTCTGAATCTGGTTCCTCTCAAGGTTTCTCCCTCTTATCATCTCAAGGAGTTTTCCTTGCCACAGTTACCCCCAGCTTGCACATTAGGGCTAAAATGTAAAGATAACATTTATATAGGTAGAAAGTTATGTCTGGATTTGATGTTTTTGTAAATCTCCATTTGTCTGTTGTTAAAAGCGCTTTAGAAATAAAATTTTATTGAACTGAATTGAGCATCCAGATGCTGTCACATGAATGCATTACAAGCAACCTATTAATTATGAGAAAATATTGAAAACATTACTGTTTAGTCTACCTTCAATACAACAAAGATTAGTATCAAAACCATGCAATAAAGGTAATGAGCATGCAATATGCCAAAGTGTGACAGGTTGCTGTATTTAATTTGCTCCCTGATTGCCAAACAGACTGAAACATAAGAAACACTGTAATGAGAAATCTCTAACTGAATGCCCACACAGGACACAAACTCCATCCTAATGGGACCAAAGCATGAAATATTCTGCATCTTATAAACACATTCTGTTTTAATAACTCTATCCCACTCCATTGTGTGGGGACATTAGAGTTCTGACGTAATGTTGATCAAAGAGCCAAAATGACATAATGTTCTTCTCTTCCACTATAAACACACACTATCAGTTCCTATGTGATTGCACTCTTGGAGTTCAGTGGTGAGCTCATGTGGAGCATAAAACCAGCAGTGTTACCCAAGACTCTGTTGGAAAGCCTGGGGTGGACATTAGCCTGGAGACATTAATGCTAAGCCAGAGCGGCAGTGAGCTCATGTAGGTTCTGCTGCCAGAGGACCACCGCCGTCTTCAGTAATGTCTACAAATGTCTACAACTGCTGGCACAAGAACAAAACAATGTAGAACAAGTGCTACAGGCCCAATAAGGATGCATATGGGGCTGTACAGTGTATCAGTTCTGCCGGTTTGAATGAAGAGTAAAAAACCTATAATATAATAAAATATAAAAACCTATAGCTAAAAAAAAACATTTGCCAAAAATTATAAACTTTTATGGCAAGTTGTTCTCTAGGAGATGCATTACCCTAGCTCATTATGATTCATTTTTGGAGTAGCTTCACCCAGTATATAATGTTCAAAGCAAACATCTAGCATTTCACTAGCCAATATCTTGTGATGTAAAGGCTCAAACTTCATGCAATTTCACATTTCACATATACTACTAATAATAATACTCACTTTTTATATAGCAACTTATTCAAAATGTTTTTGGATAGTAACTTCTAAAGCGCCTGTGGACTGGATATATTATTCCAGCACAACCCATAGATGCTAGATCGGATTGAGATCTTTGTAGGCCAGGGAAACTTCAATCTCGTCATCATGTTCCTCAATCCATTCCCAAACAATGTGTGTAGTGTGGATTTTCCTCCAGGGTGTACCTGGTTTGCAATGATGTCCGTTCAAAGGTAAGTGGTAGGAGTCAAATTCATGTCCATATGTATACCAGGATCTAGGGTTTCTGAGCAGAACATTGCTCAGAGCATCACACTCCATCCATTGGCTTGACCTTTCCCAACAGTGCATCTTGATGCCATCTTTTCGCCAGGGAAATGGTGCACACATATCTTGCCATCCATGTGATGTAAAAGAATACAGAACTCACTATAGCAGGCAGCTATCTTTCCTTGCTCCATTGTCTAGGTCTGATGCTTACGTTCCCATTGTTGGTTCTTGCAATTGAACCAGGGTCAATAGGTACTCACTCACCACTTCACTCACCACTCACCACTGACCTCAAAAGCCTGTCCTTTCTGAGATGATCCAGCTCTGTCATCTGGCCATAATGATTCAGCGCTTGTCAAAGTCACGCAAGTCTTTACTGCCCTGCCCATTTTCCCCATATCTAACATGTTGCCTACTGCAGTTTAACATTATTCATTCATTCATTTTCTTGACCGCTTATTCCTTTTCAGGGTCATGGGAGAGCCGGTGCCTAGCCAGCAGCATAGGGCGCAAGGCAGGAACAACCCTAGACAGGGTACCAATCCATCATAGGGCGCACATACACTCACGCACACACTCACACCCTAGGGCCACTTTAGAGATGCCAATCAACCTAACGTGCATGTCTTTGGACTGTGGGAGGAAACATGGAGTAAACCCAGACTCCACACAGAAAGGACCCAGACCTCCCCACCCGGGGATCGAACCCGGGACATTCTTGCTTACCCACCGAGCCACCGTTACGCCCTGGTTTAACATTATTTGCTTAATCTGTGAGAAGTCATAATGTTTTGGGTCATCTGTGTTTATACACACTATATACAGGTATATATAGTATATATACAGGTAAAAAAAAGTATAAAAGTAGAGGATACACATAAAATACATACATATTTGCCTTATTTTGTTGTTATTTCCAATATACTGTATGTCCCATTTTTTATGTATGTCCCACATTTGGTATGACTCATACTTATATTCTTAAAAGTAATGAGTTACATAATGAAGTAATACTGGAAGCTTATTACTAATGTACTAACGTAATGTCCTTGCTAATTATATAAGTACAGAAAAGATACCATACATCACATATGAATACTTTTTAATTATGTGTAATCAGTACATTCTCATAATGCTACATCTGCATTCCTTTCCTATGATAAACTCAAGACAGTATGTTTGTTAGTATATCCTCCACCCTTTCCTCGAACAGCTATATTTTTGGCACACTTGGAGCACAGGTTGTCATGGCTGTATATCCTGCACACTCCGTACCAAAGTGTGGGCCAGACAGTGGATCTGTAACCTGCTGAGGATGGGTAGGGAACTATTTCCTGCACACTTCACCCCAAACACCATCCATCAGCCTGTCCATCAGTCATGACCTTGTAACTTCAAGCATCAACCAGTTGTCTATGTTTGGATCAAACATGACTGCCGCCCTTGTGTTGTTTCTGGGAGCACAGAAGAAGATGGAGCCAGGAGATCAAATGCGATCTGAGGCATTAATCACAAGCTGCTGGCTTTCCTGTTGTTGACTTTTTGATCCCGTTGGGGAAACACCCATTTCTGAACTGTATAAGAAAAACACTGAATGTTTTGTCTTCCATATTTTCTGCGGGTAAACTTTGGTGTCTTCAATGCAGTGCATCGTAAATCCTGTGGGCATGTTTTGAGAAAGAAAAATGTTTTGGGAGGTGATGTGAGAGAAAGCTAAGATCTTTCATTTGTCTTTGTTTAGTGCCAGACGGGCTTTGCAGCTAATCGATGCGCCTCGTACTAAGGAATCAGTTGTAGAGCCTCAGTATGCACGGTAAAGACTGAGGAGTAAGAGAGGAGCATGAGAAATGCCTTACTAGCATGCACACATATACACACACACACACACATGCCTCACAAAGTTAGCTCATCAAAGCTGCCCTTTGCAGTTCTCCCAGCAGCTTGACCCAGCCCTTGTCCAAGAGACAGGAAGTGGAGTGGAGTGAGTTTAACTGTGTAATGGGCTGGACTCTTCCAGGCTGTTCCATAACTCTCTGCTTTCTCTGTCTTTCGTTCAGCCTGGGAGAACATGCTGTTCCGCCAGCAGCAGCTGTTTCCACAATGCAATCCCATGTGGAGTGATAACCACTCACCATCTTCTCTCTCTCTCTCTCTCTCTCTCTCTCTCTCTCTCTCTCTCGCTCACACACACACTCACTCTTTCATGGTTTGTCTGTCATGAACTCACATGCTCACCTTCATTTATCCCTCTATCATTTCAAACAAACACTGACATAAAAGGATATGAAATGTTTTCCAAAGAAACCTAACCATTATGTCCTGTATGTCAGTTTTTCAATATACTATGTCTGAAATAAAATCCATATATCATAATGTTAGTACAAATAACTGATTTACCATTGATCAGTGCTGTTTGCTGAAAGATGTTAAAGATGTTATTTCTGTGTGCTTCATATGAAAATAAAATTGTGCTTGCTAGCCTGATCAGAAGGGTTTTAAAAATTTAAACGTATGCTACGACAGAATATCAGCACCTTTCCAGAACAACCAGGAGGTAGGCTACATGAAGACCAAATGAACATGAACATGGAACATCCTGTTTCTGTTAGCTGAGGTTAAGCTGCCCTAGGTTAAACTAACATTAAATTAAATTCAAGGCTATGTCAGCCTATGGTATCCAAATGGTAGCCAAGCTTTCTAGGCTAGAATACACAATATAGCTTAATATTCTTGTTTGATTTGCTAGCAATAACCCCGGACAGTTTAAAAAAGTCTATTTCTTGTTGAGAATGATCACGATAGTGGAGTAGAGTTGTGTTCAGTATGCAAGTTAGCATTATTTTTAACAGGGATGTTGCAATTTGAGGTAACATTTATTGAATTGTTTTGTATCCGATGCCATTTGGACACGAGTGCCTTGTAGTGGTGATTCCCAATTAAATATATCAGATGATAGGGACAAAAAAATCATCTCATTAAAAAAAAAAAAAAAAGATTTACTGTCCATGTTGCAAAAAGAAAAGGGAATAATGTACATCCACATTGCAATTCTTTTCCTTTTTAATATTAATGTAAGTAGTTTTACAGATGGGACAATTTCGTTCTTATAGCAAAAACAGATTGAAATAATTATATCAAACTTTATTCCATATTAAGCAATGTGAACATGTTCAAAGCAAATTACCCAGCCCTTCAAGCCTGCCTTTGGGTGTGGGTGTCTCATGCAGAGAAATCTTGAGGAGGGGGTAAGTTATGCATCCCAAATGAAACAAAATATTTGCAGTTGACTATGACTCTCTAATTATGTGTATAGCCAAATGGCGTGATTTCGTACTAGTTGATTTGCTGGTGAAGCTGAAACCCATTGACTTATTTGAACAACTCATTATCCCTGGATATAAATCCGGTGGTGATTAATATGAACTAACTCTGTAGGAAGGAATGTGGTCAAAGAGAATGCTACAAATCCACTTTATCAACACTATTGAACAAGACTGTGTCTTTTATTTTTGGCAAGCTGGGATTAAATGCACCTGTAGAGGGGATTTCTTCACTAATGACCATTAAATGGCCGTACTTGAGAAATACGGTATGAGCAGCACAGATCTCATTGATTGAAATCTCAATAAACTGTCACATGATGTGCGACATGACTTCTGTTTTTGATGTGAGGAGATAAATGCTTTGCTGTAATCACAAGCAGCAAAATAATGGTGAGTCCAGACCCTTCAGTTCCAGCATTATTTGAAATTAGTTCATTGTTTAATCAAGAATAGTATAACAGCATGCACTATGCCATCTTTGCAGAGTTAGTGTGTCTGAGTTGCTTTCCTATTCTCTATTTTATGAACCAGAAATTGATATGTTATGAGCATCCAGAATGATGTTTCTTGAGGACTCATTAAAGTTTTGTCTGAATTCTGACCATTGTCTCTTTCACTGCCCTATATACTGAAAAGTGCTGTATATAGACGAGTCTATACAGTTAACATTGAATAAATGAGCAAGGGAGCATTTTTAGACACAGCAACTGCTTCCACTACTCTTAACACACCAGCATGTGGATGGCTTGATAATTACCTCATGAGTTGGATCAGGTATGTTGGCATGTTATGTTTCAAAACATAAATCTGTGCAGGGCAATGGGGCTCCAGGAGTAGAGTTGACCAGCTCAAAAACAGTTGATAGAAACTTGGCAAGCCTAAAGGAGTGGGAAATGTGTCTTTGCTGCCAACTACATGTAAGCAATGCCTATGGATGCTTTTTCATGCCATACAGACTTTCTGGCAGATTTGTTTGGTACTTGTAGGCTTGTCAGTTAACACCTAATACCCAACTAATGAGGTAAAGGAAAAATCCACCCTGAACATCCACCCTTGCACCTTAATGTTTATTAAAGTAACATGAGGTCTTCACTGGCATACATGATTTATTGTATAATACATTTCTGAGTTGACCTTTTTTAGTTAAAAATGATTGCGCTGACATGATGGTCTGTTTTCACTTTGGTTAATGGCTTCCCACAATGCCATTCGACTACCTGCTGATAGAGGTGCCACTGGGAATGTGGACTTGCTTCATCCTTGCCTAAAGACAGCGATGCAGCAGTGCATTCGTGCTTTAGTCTCTCCAGCTGTCTCTCATCTGTATATTCGGCTCAAACAGATCAAGTTCCAAAGCTTCAACTTTCATACTAATGCTGCTGTCGACACCATCACGCTTGTCATCTCATAGATTTCTAATTACTTTCCCAACTTCTCACAGGAACAACGAAAATGCTGCACACACCGAAACGGTTTAAAACTTAAACATGTACATTTCATTCATTCATCTTTTGGCCGCTTATTCCTTTTCAGGGTCACGGGGAAGCCTGTGCCTAGCCGGCCACATAGGGCGCAAGGTAGGAACAACCCTAGACAGGGTGCCAATCCATCATAGGGCGCACACACACTCGCGCAAACACTCACACACTAGGGCCACTTTAGAGACGCCAATCAACCTAACGTGCATGTCTTTGGACTGTGGGAGGAAACCCACGCGGACACGGGGAGGACATGCCGACTCCACACAGAAAGGACCCAGACCGCCCTACCCGGGGATCGAACACAGGACCTTCTTGCGGTGAGGCGACAGTGCTACCCACCGAGCCACCGTGTCGCCCATGTACATTTCAATATAAACACATTTAATGTCTTTCATAATGGAGCTTTCTTTTAATTGCCCCGTCTTGACTGTGGGTTAACAGTCTAAAAACTTTGCTTTCCCTGCTAAAGAACCATGTAACAAGGCCCGATTTTACATGAAGCCCTTCTCTGTCTCCCAGATGTGTACAGCCTTCATGTGAGTGCCAACAACCCATGCTAGCTGGCTGGGTGTACCAAGCTGAGAAAGTGTGCCAAGAGCTAGTGGGTGTGCTGGGGTTTGTGAGCAAAAACTAGTGCAAGGTTAGTATAGACACCCTGAATTGTCTGAGCTATGGGAGCGATCACGGATGACAGGACTGCTATGAGCTGAGACTTAAATATGAGAGTGAGGGTGAAATGACATAGTGAAGATGATGAGATGAGTCACAGTGACTCGCTCACTATCTCTCCCTCTCATATTTGAAATGTGATATTTGTGATATTGGATTCTCCTGCTAACAGTTGGATGGAAATATATGGCAATCTGCTCAGTGGTGCAGCGCTCTTGATTGAGTTCTAGGAAAAGGCTCAGATGATGACTCCCACACCTTTTCCTGCCTTGCCTCTCCTGTCTGTTTAGCCTATCTCTGTAGGCAACCTCCACCCCAACATACATACACAGACACACATATACGCACTCATCAACATCCACAACATTCTCTTTTACCCGCTGGCTCCTAGGCACCCAGCTCCCCCACACTTCCTGAGTGCATCCACTAAAAGCCCTTCCTTCCCCACACAGCTGCTAATGGACAGCTAATGAGATTGGTGCAAGGCTGACAGAGGCTCGGAGATACTCCCATTCAGAGTATATCACCCATAATTCAATTGTAGTGCTTCCTATTGTTTGGGAACCATTGGTTTTAAGAACATACCACTCCCACATACGGCACCCTTGCTCTTAACCTCACACATCTTCAGAGATCCTCAAGGTGCATCTTTCAGTCTGATAAAAAAAAAAAAAGCAATAGAAAATGCTCTTGACCGCCACATAGTTCTGCAAAGATTACATTTCATTTTTACATGCTTGACTGAGTGAGTTTAGTTTGTCAGAGCATAACAATGAGCCACAGTAAATGAAGAAAAGTGCCTCTCAACAGAAAAAACAAAGGACACTAAAGTTCCCTCGCTAACAGCAATAAATAAATGGCAGATTTGAATTACAAAACCACAAGAGAAACATGAAGGCAATAGGTTTGCCGGGTTCCATTTCATATTGAATTCGGTCACGGCGTGATTGGGGTTTCGCCGTGGCATCGTGGACCAAGGAAGCCGCATTATGTTATACAAACCATCAGAGAGACGAAAGGAGAGAGAGAGCCACCATTTTACACAACCGGAATGCGCCTGGTGCTTATTGCTTCCCAGACTCATTTCATTGTGTCGCAATAGATCTCATTTATGTTTTCCTTGTCCTGTTTTCTGTTTTCTCCATTACTTCTCCCTTCTAGACAACTACAAAAGACAAGGCATCTGTTTTCAATCACTGAGAGCCCCCACCAAACCAAACGGCAACAACACACACCCACACGAAACACAGAACAAGCCTCGGAAAGAGGGAAATACCTTGTACTGGATATTTAGGGAACAGGAATTTGATGTCACTGCGTGGAAAAGGTAATCACACTGCTGCCATTTGTTCATTTTTTTCATTCTCTTCCTCCTTCAAGCCTCTTTATGGGAAGAATAATTTAGCTGCATCTGTGGTTGGATTGCAAAACACTGCATGGGTTTAGATTTCACGGCTTTGCAGCTCTTGCACATGAAGCACACCCAGTTTAGGGAGACACGGTAGTTTGTTGGCTTGTGAACCTTGTGAGCATGGCTACATGAGTGGTAATAAGAGCAGTCACTGGTCCTGCATGTATTGCTGGGTCCTCTGGGTAATAGCCTTTTAACCAAAGATCAAAGGTAATTCTGACTGCAATACGTGTTACTGTTTGTCTTCGGCTGAATGTTCCAGGCCTTCTGGCAATTTTCAAGACAGAAAAGTCCGCTTTTCCCAAGTGCATCAAGAGCCTCTGAGCAAGAGAGAGCACTGATCTTGGCTTAGCTCCTTCCTGTTCCTGTTACAGGGCTGAGCAATTATTAGGAATTGTGTTTGCAGAACTGCAAAAGGCAGCAATTAATTTGTTCCATTCAGTGGCATGTGTGTCTTGTTACACATAATTTGAAGTCAAATACAATGCTTTCACAACACGAGTGTGACAGCTATGCCTGAATTCATCTGTTCCTGAGGAACGCACTATGAACTTTGACAGATCACTGAAGGCGTAGTTGTAACCATGTAGCTACTTGCAAATACAGGGTGAGCCAGAGAGATCTGACGATTTACATATGTTTATTTCTCAGGCGCTAGGTTGATTAGAGTAGTGACTGATGAGGAAACAGTAGCTCAGTTGATGCCGATTTAGTCAACACGGAGCAGTGGTCAGCACAACATTGTGCTTTCATTGTTGAAACAAAAATAGCGACTCTGTTATTGCTACTCAACGGCTATTTCGCATTAAGTTCAATATTCCTTTTCACGGTGCCGTGCCCTCTCAGAACACAATTAAAAACGGGTTGAAAGTTTTCGTAACAGCACTTCTGCCTTGAAAATGAAACCACTCTGCCAGCCATGTGCAGTTCGAATGCCAGCAAATGAGTGCATGCATTTGTAATATAAAGTCTGCATCTTTCAGCTACGAACCATTCTCTTGCTTAGTGAAGTTTTCTTCACAAGGCCGCACACAATTCTTGACCCAAAGCAACGTAAAGGAGATGAAATTGCTGCAATTCCAGGACCAGCACGTAATGGCAAATCTGTGAACCAGATTGGAAATGTGTGGGCGTAATGAGGGAAGTCATCTGAGTGATATTGTTTTTCCACAAATAAAAATGCCATTAAAAGATCAGTGTACTGGTTATATTATGATTGCATTATGATGAATAAATTATGACTACTTATCAAGTAATTTCATCCCAAAAATGTTTAGGTCTCTCTGGCTTACAACTATACAATGAATTACAATTTGAATAAATTTCATACAATCTATACTAAAATGGTATAGTTGACATATTACTATAATTAGTCGACAGTACTATATAATCATATTATTTAGAAAACTTATATTATAATGTGGGGTGACACGGTGGCTCGGTGGGTAGCACGGTCGCCTCACAGCAAGAACCCGCGTTCGATCACGTAAGGCTATTGTGGAACACAAGCGGTCAGCAGGTATTTTAACTATTGTTAGTGTTAGTGAACGCAGAGTAGATGTGGTCGAAATTCACTCATTTCTCATGATGAAACCAAAGATTGGGCAATTTGGAACAGTCGTGCTTGCAATGCCTGGAAGAAACTGGATTCTCTGGAAATATAGCACTCCCCCTCACACACCCCTAACTCCACCAGGAACGATCTGGGGTTGTAAATGCATTTGTGCCTGTGTATTTATCTCGCTATTCCTAATGTGTGTGTGTGTGTGTGTGTGTGTGTGTGTGTGTGTGTGTGTGTGTGTGAGTGTGTGAGCGTGTGTGTGTGTGTGTGTGCCCTACTATGGATTGCCGCCCTGTCTAGGGTTGTTCCTGCCTTGCGCTCTATGCTGCTGGCTAGGCACTGGCTCTCCCAAGGCCCTGGAAAGGAATAAGCAGCCAAGAAAATGAATGAATGAATGAATATTATAACATAATTTGAATGAAAAAAAACCTAGATGTGGCAGCACAGCCGGTAGTGTTGCTTCCTCACAGCTCACCTCACAGTGTGTGGATTTTCTGTGCATTTTCTCCCTTTGTCCATATAGGTTTCCTCTAGGTTCTCTGGTTTCTTCCAACCACCCAAAAACCCTGCCAGTAGGCAAGGAATATAAATTGATCCTGAGTGGCTGAATGTGTGTGTGCATCCAGGGTGTATTCCTACCTCATGCTCAGTGTTCATGGGATAGGTTTCAGATCCACCATCACCAAGACTATGATAAAGTGGGTACTGAAGACAAATGAATTTGTGTAAATCCTAGATGATTTTCTTTCTCCATATTTCATTACTTCATGCATTGATCACACCAATGTGTGCAAAGGGAGATGATGCTAATTATTCCTAATGAACTGCAGCAATACTGTAGATGGTGTATTTACATAGGTCAGGTGCAGTCATTAACCACATGAAATGACTAAACAAACAGCTAAAGATTTTTGACCTTTTAAGGTTCGGATACGAAATGCTAGATGCCAAAATGTTCAAAAATACTTTTCTGAACATTTTATGTTATTTTTATATCATGATGGGTAGGGACGTACATTTGTGGGGATGTCGGATATCCAGTCAGGATTAGTCTGTGGAATTTGCTTGAGCCAGTCATTTGAATTTGTGTACCATAACATAACTGATTTGCATAACATCAAGAAACTCATAAATAACGGCATATCTTCACGTCGCCGTGTCACGTAAGGCTATTGTGGAACACAAGCGGTCAGCAGGTATTTTAACTATTGTTAGTGTTAGTGAACGCAGAGTAAATGTGGTCGAAATTCACTCATTTCTCATGATGAAACCAAAGATTGGGCAATTTGGAACAGTCGTGCTTGCAATGCCT
>JANCOA010000049.1:11525590-11536305 GCA_024363135.1 Leptodoras oyakawai
TAATAGTATATATAATAGTAGTAGTGGTGGTACAGTATAACTTGATATTGAATGAGAAAATATGCATTATAAAGTGACGAGGAAAACCTATTCATAAATACTCAATAGTCATAATAAACACAAACTCAATAATAGTTTGCTGAATAAAGAAACTGACTTCTGAAAGACCGCCATGTTGGAATGACGTTATTAGCGAGAGCTGCGCGCACACACACACACACACACACACACATACATGAACGCACGGCGTTGAGAATGGCAAGCAGCGAAAACACACCGGCTGCAGACGGCGAGTCTGTTCAAAAAGAACCGGGCAGTTATGATAAAAAGTGTATTTTCTGTAAGATCGTGAACGGCGAGATGGACACCGAGCTCCTACACAGCGTGAGTGTTCAGTAACAGCCCGTGTTAATGTTCCTGTAGCTGATTATTTACATGTGAAGCCCTAATGACTTAGCATAACACTAGCTAGCTAACTAAGACTGCCTGGGATGTGTGTTTAATTGGAGAATTGTGTTTCGTTTACAAAGATAATAAGAATAACTGGTGTTTAATGTCCTGGTAGAGTCAGCGGGTTGACTGACAGGTGCATTATGACACCCGGCTAAATGTTAGTAAATGTGGATCTGTGTTAGAGAAGGGGAAGGGCAGTTGTGTTTATACAGTGAGGCTGGTTAATGAATGTGCAGGTGTGTGTGTGTGTGTGTGTTGCATTGTCTATGTCTATCCATGAAAACCTTTGGAGTATATTGATTATTGAGTCTGGGTAAGACTTCAGCAGAGCACTAGAGGGGTCCTGCTGGTATTTTGCACTAACAGCAGCTATTGTGGGGTGTTCCCAGTGTGCAGTGGTTGGTCCCTACCAAAAGTGGTTCAGCCGGTATACCAGTGACAGGGTCATGGGTCATCGATCAACGAGGGAAGCAAATGTTGGCCGTCTGGTCCCACAGAAGAGCTACTGTAGCACAAATTGCTGAAACAGTTCATGCTGACTATGACAGAAAGGTGTCAGAACATGCAGTGCATCACAGCTTGCTGCATATGGAACAGCATAGCTGCAGACCAGTCAGAGTGCCCATGCTGACCCCTGTCTCCAATGGGCACATGAGCATCAGAACTGGACCATGGAGCAATGGAAGGAGGTGGCCTGGTCTGATGAATCACATTTTTTTTTACATTATGTGCTGGACAAACAAGTCAGACCACCTCACATCTTACAGGACTTAAAGGATCTCCTGCTCATGTCTTGGTGCCAGATACTGCAGCACACCCTCAAAGTTTTTTAGAGTACATGTCTCAATGGGTCAGAGCAGTTTTGGTGGCACAAAGGGACCTAGACAATATTAGGCAAGTGGTTTTAATGTTATGGCTGATCCGTGTAATGAAATTCAGTTTTGTTTATTAGTTGTAGCAGTACTACTATATGAGAATCCATTTTCTAGTTGCTCCACAATGCATCTGAAGCATCTTTTATTGATCATAAATAAGTTACGTTAGCACAAATAATTATTGAACATAGGTATTTTCCACAGGTTTTTCATACATTTTTGTATGTTATCCTTCCTTCATCCTGAATCTAGCTGTGCTTTGTTCCATTATGTGTGATATTTGACACTAAATGGTTGTGTTCAGTATATTCATTTGTTTGCAATAACCATTCTCCTTTTTTTCAGGATGAAGACACGTCATGTTTCAGAGATATACGACCAGGTGCTCCTCATCATTATCTTATTGTGCCAACAAAGCACATAGGGAATTGCAAATCACTTCACAAAGAACATATTCCACTAGGTAAATATTCAAGTACGGACTGTACACTGGTTTCGAGGAGCTAACATTTTTATTATTGAGGCAGCGAATGATTTTTCAGAAGAGCCGCATTTGGTCTGTTTTCTTTCAGGCTGTCTGTAAAATAGATCCAGTTTTTAAAGTGTATTCAGCCCTGTGTGTCTCTTTGTTACTTTTTTTCTTAGTGGAAAAAATGGTGGCATTGGGGAAAACTATTCTTCAGAACAACAATGTCACCGATTTAAGTGATGTCAGGTAATATGAAGTGAATTATAATCTTGTATCTGTTTTGTAACATTGCTAGTAAAGTGCTGTTTTTTAAGTGTACCATTGAATTTCAATATCCTGATGATGTGTATTTTAGGTTTGGATTTCACTGGCCTCCATTTCATTCTGTTGTACATCTGCACCTCCACGTGTTGGCACCTGCCAGTCAAATGGGCTTCATGTCTCGGTTCATCTACCGGCCAGACTCCTATTGGTTCATCACGGTGAGACTTCTGAATAGATGATTTGGGGATTGTTTTTTTATGTTTGGCAGTTTACAGACTGTAAGTGTGCCTGGTAATCTGTTAAGATTTCGTTTAATTGCGTAAAATGAAAACCTCTTTTTGTTTGCCTCTGATCAGACAAAAGACTGGTTGTGGTTCATATCAGTGAAAGAGTCTTTCAGCTTATCCTGTTTTTACCTTTAGTAGGTTGCTGTACAGTCACTGCACACAGAATTTGTTAACCAGATAAATGTCTTGTTAACAGGGTGGTACATTATAGTTTTTGCATTTAGTTTTCACATTTATTGCATTTACACCTCTCAAGAATGTCATATGTAGAAAAGGCAAATCAGTTCTGTACTAGTGATGTTCTTATTTCAAGACCTGGCAACCTGCATCGGATTTTCACACCATGGCATTTGCATAGCATTATAATTGTTATATTGTGTTTAAAAATAGTATGTTATTACAGTTTACCTCCCAACAGCTCCAGGCACCAACACAATCATGAGCTCTGGGATGGCCATTTACCCACTCCCTAAATAAACATTGCATAAAAATTAAGGAAATTTGTGTTTGGTGGATTATTTCTTTGTTGTAACAATGCTTCTTGGCAATAAATCTTAAACTGTTGGAAAGCCTGCTAATTTCCCTTTTAAATGGTGCCACATTTGTAATAAACATGCGTTTGTGGGATGAGCAGTAGAGCTGAGAATGTGGGCTGCGCCCATGAAAAATTCGCCAAATCTTCTCTCCATTGCCAAACAGCTTATGATGAAATTCTGCAACCAATGGAAATCCCATATCTCCACAGTTCCATACAAATGTGGCACCATTTAAAAGGGAAATTAGCAGGCTTTCTAACAGTATAGGATGTACTGCCAAGAAGCATTGTTACAACAAATAAATAATCTATCAAACACAAATTTCCTTAATTTGTGTACAATGTTTATGTGGGTAGATTTATGTGGGATTGGCTATGATAAATTGTGCCTAGATCTTTATGTACATGATGAGATGGACCAGCCTCCAGTAGGCTTGGGCAGTATTACGGTATTGTTTTATACGGGGGTATTTAGAAATACAGACAATATGATTTTCAATACTGTCAAAATACACTTTCCTCTTTCTATTAAACTGATATGGAGATGGTTGTACTGAGGTGCTGTATTGTTGTGTGCAGCACACACCACCAGAGGTCAGTCTACTGGTAAGAAAGATGGCTTACCTTTCGACCAATCACAATAGAGGTTTTGCACACCACACCCCCACTAGCTTTTAACCTGAATGCTGAAAAACTTGAAGATTGAAGATTTCGCTGTAGTGTCTGTGATTCTTGTACAAGTAACCGGTAAATCAGAATGTTTTTCCCCTCCGATGGTCACGATGGCTTTCCGTAACCCGAGGCATTACTTTTCAGTGTTTCAGATTGTAGCAGGGTTTAATGAACTGTGCTTCACACAATAACACTATACTAAATATTGCTGTGCGTACAGTATGCCTATTCAGAGCAATCCTTAACTCATCCCCAAAACCTAGTGCATATTATATTGTAGCACTGAGTAGCCCAGAGTATCAAGTCACTGACCCATTTTGGTGCTCGGTGACTATTTGCTATTTAAATAGTCATAATGTAGAATTTCTCAGTGTAGTCTTGACAAATGTGCAGCTAACTGCAGAATTTATTTGGTGTAGTCTGAAATATTACATTTACCATCTGCCTGCATTTCTTTACCAACTGTCCTTTCCTGACAAATTGACCACACCATAGCAGCAACTAGTCAATATTAGTCTAATTGACTAGTGTCAATTATATACAGTTGAATAGTTTCTGTTAGCCATTCTTTTTCCTCAAAATGTGCTATTCCAATTTCACTTATCTTAAAAATGAATAGATTTAGTTTATATTGAATGTTACGCAATGTTGGTTTTCGGCCTTACCGCTTACTTGCAGAGATTTTGGGGGATTGGGGTTGTATTAGAATTTGAGTTTGACACCCTGCTCTAAAGCCTACAGGCTACTCCATTTACAGTCAGCCAGGAATTAGCATTGATTTCTACAGGTATCATATTACCAGAACGTCGTGCTCAGTTACCAGAATAGAATCATCGAGGACGCAGAGATACTTGAAAATTTCACGTTGCAGAGAGCATTCATAGGCCTTAAAATAGAAAATAAAAGTTGTATCCTCTTAAAGACTAAGAGGAAGTCATCACATAAAAAGGAATATTGTGTGCATAAATGAGGGAAAGAAATAAAAGCTGTACACTGTCTTCTGTTTTTGTTTCTATATTGCAGGCTGACCAGTTGCTCCAAAGACTGAATTCAATGGACTGAGTGAAGAATAGAAACGTTCTTCTCAGTTCTCAGTGCTTAAGGAAAAGAGGTGACGCTGAAGTGCCTCCAGATTATGATTGTTTTAGTCATTACCTTTTGCGTGTTGGCTTGGCTGTTTCTGCCAAACAAATCTGCAGATGAATTGCATCATAGTTCCTGACAAATGCATTTTAAGTAATGTCCATGTCTATGAATAATTAGATGAAACTTCTTATACTGAGATTTTAAAAAAATTTACACATCTATGTACAGCATAATATTTGTATAGCATGACATTCTCTCAGATTTAGTAGCATGTGATGGTTTACTGGCCATTTTATGCCATTCCAGGTGTCAACTTTGGATAATTACAATTAACATTCCCTACCATTAATAAATATTTTTTGAAAAGACATTGAAGAAGCCCTGTCTAGGGTTGTTCCTGCCTTGTGCCCTAAGCCGCCGGCTAGGCACTGGCTCTCCCGTGACCCTGAAATAGGAATAAGATAATGAAATGAAAATGAAAGATAATGAAGAATAAAGGACATTAAGCGGTGTTTAGATCTTATTTGGCTGCTCATGTATCATATTCAACCTGAAGATCAACACTTTAGCAGGTTCACACAGTTTTTACCTGAGTTTGTCAAAGAAAAGAACAAATGCCATCTTTGACCTGTGTAGGGTGGTAGTACTCAACCCTAATCAAGCAAAAGGAACTAGTAAAAACTATAAATAAAAAGTAAATGTATTCCAGTGTTAGTGTGGGAATTATTACCTTTCATACATGTAGGCAAGAGGGTTGGAATTTTTCATGAGTGTGTGAAAGATTAAAGAACAGCTGATAAACCTGATGGACCCAATTCTGATTCATTAACCCTAAGTAGCTATACTTTGACCCAAAGAAACTGAATACATGTGTAATGCAGGAATGTAAACCATTTTATTATGTGTTACATTGGTAGAAATGTGTATAGTTTTATTGTATGTCCAGAATGTGAATTAAATTAAAATTAAGTTAAAATAAGTTGATTTTTTTTTTATTTCACAGTGTGGTGTGCTGTGTATCTGCCTCAAGCATGTGTATTTATGCAAATTAAAAAATCCAGTTTGTATTAATTTGCAACCATTTCAGTCTTTTAATATGCTGACACAACCAAAAAAGATTTTTTTATAATCATTATTCATAGACCCTGTCTATTATTTCCAAAAAATAAGTTTTAATATATTGCTGTAACTAGACACATTCATGCTGTCATTATAAAGTGCAAAGTTAGTTTTTAGCTTAAAGAAAAACAAATTTCGCAATCTTATCTATACAAATGTAATTAATAGTGATTGCTTGGGTAAATGCATTTATATTGAATTGGACTGGGGACAGCATGGCGGCATAGCTTCAAGGTCTCCGGTTCAGTCCTGAGCTCAGGTTTCTAATTCTGAAGTTGTGGTGTTCTGCGAAGGAATGACTGGCACCAACTCGGGGCATTGTTCCTTTGATCCACTGTCACTCTGGACAAGATAAAGTAGTTACTAAAGATGAATGAGTGAATCTGATTGTTTTCCTTTGCTAGTTTCATAAATATGTGTCATTATTAATTCATGTAGTTATTAATTCTTTAAGATATATTTAATACCTTGAAGCTGTGATGCTGTGCTCTCGCTAATTTCTTCTCTATTTTCATCAGCAGGGTTACAGGCAGCTAGATGGTATGGGAAGTTGTCTGATCAGACAGCAGAGGGCTCTAAAGATTACACACTAATCCTTTAATGCATGCGTCTCTGAACTGAGTCTACTGAACCAAGGCAGAACTGAAGCTTTGCTGCAACTGAATTCACTCAGAGAAAAGCTAAGGACAATGCAATAAAGAAAAAGGCTTCTCAGAACAATTGTATACTCATCATTCGTTTTTATCTTAATGATTGCTTTGCCACAGCTTCTCCCTAACAAATTGCCCTGGCCCTTATTTCTGTGCACTCCAGCTAGTTTAGTAGACAGTATACCGTATACAGTCTATGGTGAGAACCCTCCTGAGGATCCTGACCCCACTCAGGATGAGTGAAATACATGTACAGATGGTTGCCACCATAATAATTCTAATTATACATGGGTAACATTAAGGTATATAAATTAATGTAAGACATATAAAACATGAACTGCACCCTGAGAGCTCATTTAAATAGTAAAAAGTAGCAGTAGTGATGTTAATAGCAGTAGTAACATGTAACTATATCTTGGTATTGACTTAAACAGCTAGTTTAGAAAATGTGCATTATAAAGGATAAAGACATATTTATGGATTTGTGGATGGGCTGCAACAGTAGAATACCAGGTCGAGTTCTGCATCTGTCAGCCAAGAACAGAAAAGCTGAGACTGCAGTGAGTATATGCTAACCAAAACTGGACAGTTGAAGACTGGAAAAACGTAGTCTGATCAATTAATCTTGATTTCTGTTAGATAAGATAAGATAATCCTTTAATAGTCCCACATCGGGGAAATTTCTTAGTGGTGAAGAGAAAGAGCATACACAAAAAAAGATGCTACAATAAGAAGAGAGTATCTACACAAAGAAACTTAGAAAGTAAAAAAAAAAAAAAAAAAAAAGCTCAACAGTGAGTGAGAGCTGCTGTAACAAGCAGTTTTCTTAGCACGCTTTGGGCCTGTTAATACCAATCAATCATTGGTTGGCAATGATGACCCTGTTCGTGCTCCACTTTTGTCCTGTGTAGACTTGGGCCTAGGTGTTTTGAACAGACAAGTCTGCTGAGTCTCTCAGTTCAAACACAAGCCTCTGCTTCTCCTGTTTGTAGCCCAAGCTAAGTGCAAGCCTTAGGGTAATTCTCCCAAACAGTGCTGGAAAGTGTTGGAAAGACATTGAGGAAGGCCATTTATGGATGTTATTATTGCCTTTTGAGTCTATCTTGTTGTTAACTTCAGGTCACACCAGACACTGGTATAATGTAAATTAATAACACCAGATGAATTTCCCTGGTAGCAAGCTTTGGTTGATCTTGCCCAGACTGTTTGAGAGCTGAGATGTTCTAGAGGCAGCCATGAGCTTGTCTGACAGGTTGGCTGTATAAAGCTTTCCAAGTTTTCCCACAGGTTGAACCACAAAATTGGGATTTTCTAGCCATCAATTGAGAAGGAGATGTTATCAGATTGTGAGGTTGTGGAACTTGGCAGGTTTTGTTTTCATCTGGGCCCTTGTTAGCAGCTTCTCAAGCCTTTAACTAGTCTGGAGGTGCATGCTGCTTTCTGAAGGAGGATGGTGATGTCTTCCATATAGCTCTATATGGCCAGGAATCACTGACCTGTCTCCCTTGAACCATCTGTTTTCTACCAATTAGGATGATCTTGAATGCTGCTGTGAAAAGGATGGGAGAGATGGAACAACCTATTCCTATCCTTTTCTCCAGATGGTGCTGAACCAGTTAAGATGTCTTGAGTAATTTGCTACTAGGTTCTGGGTGCATGATGATATATGGAAGAAGCAAAGAGCGTAAGTGATGAGTTAGTGGGGAAAAGACCCAGAGGCATTTACTAGGTTGAGCCAAACTATACGGTGATCTGATTTGCTGCACTTGGCTAGCTGGATTTGTTCCCAGATCATGGCCAGTGCTCCTCACAGCCAAGAAACCCTGGAATGCATGCCTTTTGGCAACATATTAGAAAGAGTGCATGAATATAAAACAGTTATTTGAATTTAGCTGGCAGTACTGTCCCAGCTGCTGTTATAGAAAATGAAGCAACACCTGCTACCTATCATTTGAGGCTGCTGCCTAAAATCTAACACATTAAAATGTTAAAACATTACTGATGGAATTAAATCTGCCTGGGATAGGGAGCTAGGTGCTCCGATGTTGGACAATATTTGGGCAGACTCCATTGAGGGGATTCACTCATGTTCTACAAATACTCATCATTGCCTAATCCAATACAAGGTTATTCACCATTTGCATTACTCAAGAACGAGGCTTCACCAAATTTTCCCCATATCTCTCCTTTGTGTGAAATGCGGGGTATCTGAGGCTTCCTTAACACACAGCCTTGTGGTATGTTCTAAATTAGAGGACTACTGGATAGAGGTATTCAGAATAATATCCTGAGTGAAAAACTGGACCCAGATCCGATCCTAATAATTTCAGGCTGCTTGAATACAGTGAAACACTTACGCTCAACTCAGGTTTGTTTTCTAAATCATACTTTAGTTGTAGCGAAAAAAGTGGTCCTTCTTATTTGGAAGGGGAAGAGTCCCCATCAGTTAACAGAACTTACTGACATGCTAGCCTATGAGAGGCTGTGGTTTATGTTACATGGTCGACTGTCCTATTTTAATAAAATATGGAATCCCTTTATTTCTTTCTTGAACGCCAAATTATTAATAATTATTTTTTTATTCGTTTAATTCTTTTTTTTCATCTAATCCTGTTTTTGGCTTGTTTTATCTTGTGTTTTATTTTTGTGTATTTTGTACCTATATGGATGTGTGTGACTTGAAGTAGTTATGCCTGTGTGTTTGGTTATTTGTGTGTTTCCTTTCAATAAACAAATTAAGCATAAACTGTTAAAACATCATCATATGAGCATTTCGAGATGCACCAAAGTGTAATTCATGAACAAGACTGGATCTGAAGACAGGACTTCTGAGTAGCTCAAATGATTATTTTACTCATGAAATATGGATTTAACACAGGTTTTTGTACAGTTTTTGTTTGTCCTGACATCCTGTTGTATTTTATTACAGTAAATGGTTGTGTTCAGTATTTTTATTTGTTAGCAGTAAACATAATCTTTTTTTTTTTTAGGATGACACAGGCCACGTCATGTTTCAGAGATATAAAAATTCACAGGCTCCTCATCTCTATCTTGTTGTGCCTACAAAACTCATAGGGACTTGCAAATCACTTCACATTTTTATTATTGAGGCAGTGAATGAATTTGTCAGTGAAAGGCACCTTTTGTTTTGGCACCTTCTGGTCAAATGGATTTAATTCTGGCTTCGAGAACCACCTAGACTCCTACTGGTTCATCATGGTGCTACATCATCAAGATGCATCATTCACAGAGAATGCTTATGCTACATGTTTCTAAATACAGTATTACAGTATAGGCTTTAGTTGTCCATTGAAGAAAATGGGAGACAGAATTAGAGATTAAGAAAATGGATGAGGTTTCCTGTGGGCAAAGTGGCACTGCTTCCTCCATAGGGAAACAAATGTGTGCAAAGCGGTTTTACTGCTAATCATCTGCAGGTGGCCTTAATAATCATCTTTAATTTTCACACTGATTAGTACATTTATTTTTTTGACTGACTGATCAGTGAGTTAGTCAGTGACCTTTTGTCCAATATAGCATAGGCAAAATGACTCGATATTGCAATTTGGCATAGAATGAAAACATCTTTTGTTTGCTGCTGTTCAGGCAAAACACGGATTATAGTTCATAATTGTGAAAGAGCCTTTCAGCTGGTCCTGCTTCTATCTAATAGGTTGTCACAGTGCTAGGCTTGAGTGGTATCTATTTTTTACATACCATTATACTGTACTGACATTTCATATGGTATGTGATGGTATTTGTGTAAAAAAAAAAAAAAAAACTGAACTGCTAGTGACAGAAGATGAAGTTAGAAGGCAAACAATGTAACACATGTACCAGTCAAGTTTGGTGGTTTTTCATTATTTTAAAATGTTCTGTGTTGTAAAAGTCATCAACACTAGTCATCCAAACTATGAAGAAATACATATGGAATTATGTTTGTTTGTTTTTTTTACACAAAAAAGTGTTAAACAAACCAGAATATGTTTTAGATTTTAGATTCTTCGAAGTAGGCACCTCTTGCTTAGTTGACAGCTTTGCACATCTTGGCATTTTCTCAGTCAGCTTTATGAGTCACCTGGAATAGCTTTCAGTTAACAGCTGTGCCTTGTCAAGAGTTCATTTCTTGAATTTCTTGCCCTCTTAACGTGTTTGAGACATCAGTTGTGTTGTGAAGAGGTAGAGTTTACAGGTATACAGTGAATAGCCCTGCGCCACCGTGCCGCCCACAGTCCATCATTACTGTAAGAAATGAAGGTCAGTCAGTTGAGATGGTTTGGGATGAGTTGGAGCGCAGAGTGAAGG
>JANCOA010000049.1:11563448-11575051 GCA_024363135.1 Leptodoras oyakawai
AGTCCAAAGACATGCACGTTAGGTTGATTGGTGTCTCTAAAGTGGCCCTAGTGTGTGTGTGTGTGTGCCCTATGATGAATTGGCGCCCTGTATAGGGTTGTTCCTGCCTTGTGCCCTGTGCTGCCAGCTAGGCACCGGCTCTCCCGTGACCCTGAAAAGGAATAAGCGGCCAAGAAAATGAATGTATTTTGTATTTTATTTTTAAATTGTTCATTTATTTACTTATAAATATAAAAAGAAATGTCAAGTTGCTTAACTAGTCGAGATAATGTAAAAAGATGGAAAACTATATCTTATACCTGCTCATCATAAATGACATGAATGTGGGCTATGCATATTTTGGTGTCCATTTATATGCAGTGACACCTGATCTAATATCCATGAAGGCATTTTGGGTTAAAACAAAAGACAATAATCCACCTTGTTCCCATTCTTTACACCTAGCGCTATATTTGTGTGCCTTTTCAGGCACTGCAGAAGATGTGTTACAGACACATCAAATCAAGGGAGCATTTCATTCTGTGTCATGACTGTCAGTCATAGGCTGCATAACTCGGGTGTTTTACCTGTGACCAATCATGGTCCTGTTGTGCTTGCTTCCATGAAAACCCCAAATAATCCATATTAAGAGATTTGTTAACAGCCAATTATCTGATTTGAATGCCAAACCTGAAAGCTTATATTTATAGGTTTCTATCTTTGAAAAGCAGATGGGAGGTCTAGCCGCTAGCTCATATATACTAGCTGCTCCTGGCCTTATGTTCCCATTACATTACATTACCTGTAAAGAAATCTATAGCAAAATCATACCAAGAATAATAAAACAAAACACAACTATACAACACAACATAATATACTGTATACTCCTGGAAAATCATGAAGTACAGTTTGGATTATGTGGCCAGGCTGATGGAAAGCAAGGTCGAACAGATCGTTTTGCTCTCAGCAGTCTATTCACATTCATACATAATTATTCTGTCTAGGTAAAATAGATAATAGACTTTCTATTTTGACTTGTTTTGAAAAGAAAAATTAAACTCTACAACCATATCTGGAGATACTTACAGGTCCAACTTTCCACAATTAAAAATAAAGAAATAAATAAACACATATTTGTAGAATATTACATTCCTCATTCTCATCACATTCTCATCACAGTGTCTCTGCAAACTGCAAATCAGGACCTGCATGCCATGATGGTGGCACTAAACGTTTTTTGTTAAACTGTTATTAGAAAGATCAATTATTCCCATGCTAGCAGGTAACCCATGGGCTCTCTTAAATCAAATGAAAATACTAAACAGGAAACTGAAGGAGATTTTTCAGGTGTAGTCTGTCAATGGTAATCAGAAAATGTACGAGTTTATGTGATTCCTTACAGCAGGCAATCATCAAACTAATATCCCATTCTTTCAACAGTCTTCTCAGTCTGTAGTGAAAGACAACAATTTCCCAAAAATGAATGCTGCATTGGAAGGCATGATCCATTAAACATCAGTGGAAATTGGAACTATTTTACTTGCAGTTAGCCCAGAGGTTTGCAGAGATTTGAAAGACCCTTACCTGATTTACTGAGTAGTTTATGAGACACTTAGCACCTCATCACATTCTCCCAGATGGAACCATAAAATGATGGAGCCTGGAGCCTCACGAAGAACATATGGTGCTTTGTAGCTGATGGTACATCAGACCCTCGTTATCAGGCCTGCGTCTGTGTGCTATCTATACTGTAAAACAGAGCTGTTAGGTTTTATTCTTAGACATAACTCGTCAGCTCCAGTCCTGAAATTTTAGCACCTGGACTGTTTCCAGGTTTTGTTTCTCCCAAAACACCTGATGCAGCTCTTTAGCTAATTATTGAGACATTTATGAGTTGAATCGGATGTGGGAGCATTCTGAAATTGTGCAGGGAACTGCATTTTGAGGGCCTCTAGTGTAACAGTTCAGAAAAGGGAAATCACAGAGCACCACGATAAAGAGAAAAACAGTCTTCTTGCATTCTTTTTTTTTAATTGCCACAGGTTAATCTGGGAATCCCAAACCCAGCAAACCAGAAAACAGCAAGCGTAATATCATACAATTTCAAATTAAATGTAGATTTATTTACCTGGGCGACACAGTGGCTCCGGTAGAACCATCGCCTCACAGCAAGAAGGTCTCGGGTTCAATCCCCGGGTGGGGAGGTCTGGGTCCTTTCTGTGTGGAGTCTGCAGGTCCTCCCTGTGTCTGCATGGGTTTTCTCTGGGTACTCCGGTTTCCTCCCACGGTCCAAAGACATGCACGTTAGGTTGAATGGTGTCTCTAAAGTGGCCCTAGTGTGTGAGTGTGTGCGCGAGTGTGTGTGTGTGTGTGCCCTACAATGGATTGGCACCCTGTCTAGGGCTGTTCCTGCCTTGCGCCCTATATGGCCGGCTAAGCACCGGCTACCCCATGACCCTGAAAAGGAATAAGCAGCCAAGAAGATGAGTGAATAAATTTATTTACCTGTTTATCAGTGAATTTGTAAGCATAGAAAACACAGACATTACAGATACTTTCCTACATTTTATTTAAGATGTTTATTTTTACTACTGTCTTTTAATTGGAGCTCAAGAAGGTGATTACATTAACTTATGCATTACATTTTGTCTGTAGATTAACAGTCAGTATAGTAAACTATTTAAAAGCATGTGAAATAATGTGCAAGCCTTGGTATCTTTTTGTTTCTTTTGTGTAAAAGTGCCTGGACATTTGGTTCTGTTTGTTAGTATCTCCAAATACTCTACATTTCAGAAGGTTGGCTGTGATTAGTCCCATTGGCTCAGGAAAAAAGAACATCATACATTATTTTGGACATTTAATTCATCTATTAAATATCCAATGAACCATCCCTTAATGAATATTGATGAATAAGTGCATACTATATGCAGCTTTTCAAAGGCTTACTTGTATTGTTACAGGATCAGGTTTCTTTAAAAATACAATTAATCAGACAAATGTGCTTTAGGAATCTAGATATTGCTCAATATTACAAGCAGCAATATGCTCAACTTATTTGTTGATTGATTTTTTGTTCATTTACCGATTTGGTGTAAATTAGTGTGGTCTGATCGACATTTGTCTCTTTATCTGTCTATCTATGAATGATATGCTAACTGATTTTCATAATGCAGTTTCTGGAAGTCATGAAAGGCATGTTGTTCATTCCTCCCATAATCAGTACTTTCATCTGAAAGAGTCTTAACGTAGAGTGGTTTGATTAATCTATGATAATGGCAAGCAGATTTTAATTATTGATTTTAAATCACTCATTAATGATCTCATTGGTTATGTTTTTTTTCTATGGTGCTTGGGCTTTGTTATTTTGCTAGAGTAAAAACCCATTTGTGCAGATGTTATCATCAGTACAGCCCCCTGGTGCTTTGAGGTTTTCATGAACTCCTACCTAACTTGGCACAGGAATTTCAAGATGAAGATGAAGCATGAGCTCCTTAGACATGGTGCATCCATTGTTTATGGGTACTGGTCTAACAGGTTCGAGCTGCTGTTCTTTTAAGGGAAACAAGATGTTGCCATCCTGTAAGGCCTCACGGCTATATATATTGCACCCGAAATGTAGAAAAGATGGAGATCAAATGCAAGGCTAAGCACAGCAGTTATGCAATATATCGAGTATTACAGGATTTTATTTGATAAATGTAGCTTTTTGTCATCTCGCTAATGCTTTATACTGATATGCATCCAGTATTGTAAATCGTTGCCTTTTGCCTCAGTAAGTTATTCAGTTAGGGTTTGATCAGGTGGTCTATAAATTACATTTTGTAGGCCCTGGACTGTTAATCTTCACCCTAACAAGACTGGACACTTCTGTTTTATTTCCCACCAAGCAGCTAAAAATCTTTTAAATTATAAGAGAGAAGAGTTTACTGATCTGATTTTTCTTTGGCATGTACATGCATGAATGCCATATCACATTTTGGAACACCTGGTCAGAAGCCACATTTTGAGAAAATGTAAAATCCCACTTGATTTATATTATGGAAATTTACTATGTTTATATTCATGTTCAGTTCTGGCCAGCAGTATCAACTGCTTGCCAATGAGCATTAAAAGTTCATCCCATGTCAAACGCAATGCTAGCAAAATGAGCATGAGAAATGAGGGGGAAATCAAATGTTCTTCAAATTTCCAGATAAATATCTTGTTGCTGTAATAATAATGCCGTCTGACTGACGGTTATAAAGGGAAATTGGCTAGATAGTTTTAAACTGAGCACAGAAACTGGTGCAGCTGAGCAGATTTCATTGCAGTGAATAGAACTGGTATGGACCCTTCAGTCCATAGAGATTTCTAATACATCCATCATCAGACAAATTTAAGAGGCCTTTAGAAGTTCTCAATTGTTTGGTCTGAGAGAAAACAGTTAGAGACCATTGCCTTATAGCTGTGGCCCTCACTAAAGGAGAGCAAAGCAGCAGTTTGGAGCGGTATGTGGAGGAAAGCAGTGACAGGCTTTTTAAGCTTCCTCTTTGATGTCCTTCCTCCTCTGGGAGTTGAAAGGGTAACGTGAGAAGCCAGAGAGCACAATGCTGCTCTCACCTGTGCTCTTTGAAGATCCAAAAAGGCCAACTATACCCAGGACATCTCCATCACTAGATCCATAGATGCATGTGATCCCTTTTTTTCCCTTTTTTTTGGTCCTGCGTGCAAAAGTCAGTCTTTGAGGTAATGTGTTCCTTGGTGCTCTGGTTACAGTGGCTCTTGTTCAATATGGGGTGAAGGACATTGTGCTTCATGCCTCAATTACTTAGTGCCTGTATGCCATTGAACCATAAGGCTCACCTCCTAGCCTTGCCACTCATCTGGCCAATCTTTCCCCATCCATGGTGGTTTCCTTTAGACACCTCAACAACTGTTTTTTTAAGGTCTTGTTTCACCTGTCATGCAATTGACGATTCAGTTAACATGGCACAAGCTTAATTTAGCAAATATGCAATGCCACTGGAGAATATTGGTTTACTAAAACTATGCAACTGTGTTTATAATGTGAAAAGAGGTCAGGCTATTAATAAGCAGCATATGATACCTAAAACATGACCATGAGAAACATCATACACTGTAGATTCTGCAGAGAATGGATTAAAGTAAAAAGCTACTGCTAACTGAAGGGGCTGAAGACGTTCTTTTTATCAGCACGTAATCCGTAGCCTCATCTGAGTGTTATAGGGAAAGATATGATGCTCATACTACAGCCATGGGTAAATCTGTCTTTCTAATACAGCCATGTGAGGGAATTAGTGGGTCAAGAACACTGAATACAGGTCAGCATGAGCACAAATGATCTCCACACAAACAAAAACTATTCAAAAGGTTGTGAATTAACACAAGCATTATTTATGAAACGGTGAAAGATATGGTTTGAAGCAAGAAGAAGGTAGTATTCTAGTGCATACAGGTGAAAAAGATACTCTTCCAGGTCAGGGCAAGGTCATCATGCAAGAGAAAGAAGAGCAACTCTGCATGAGGTAATTCCTTAACAACCACTCATACAGCTATGTGTGTGTGCATGCACATACACACACACACACACACACACACCATTTTGGATGGCAAGAGCTCATTGTTAGGGCAAATACTGCTGAAGGGTTCTGTCCCTCTCTGGTAGGGTCACACAGGACTTGTTCTGAAACAGAATAGCCCATGCACCTGCCAGCCATCCAATGGCATGAAATATTCATTTGTGTTCATAACTAGCTTTCTAAACAGACACCATAACGGTAGAAGTAATATGAAGTACCTGTGGCATCTTTAGGCTTTGCACTTCATATAGCCTGCAGATCTGATTATCCTTAAAACTGAAATGCTATGCAAGAAACCTTTTATGATCTATACCCCTCCCCTGAGCCATAGTGAGTCACCTAGTGTATCTCTGTCAGGAGCCTGAATCCTCCCTATCATATTTCCAACTGGAAATAATAACCACATTAATCTGGGCTATTCATCACCCATAAGTCTCTGCTGCAACCTCGATGACCCTAACCTCTACCGGTGTCTTTTCCATGTGAAGGTCGAGTCCCGCTTTCTTGCCTGTCCTCTCAGCCAGCAGCTTTCACCTCTGAGTGACTCTAACTTCTGGCAGCATGACAATTTTTGTCTGTCTCCACAGGACCAGCCTGAACCAACACGGGCCTAATCCCCAAGGTTTCCTTCCCCACATGGGGATGCAACCACCGACCAGCCAGGCAGAGCTCCAGGAATCTCCTAGTTTAATCTCTGCACAAAAGCATGTAACCCTGTTTGTAGACACATTGTTATGAGCACAGGTGGTGTATTAGCAACCGTGTTTATTACTTTCAGATGGTGTGATGTGGTAATGTTATGTGCTACTGGGTGTCTATGTTTGCCTTTTATTGACTTTTAGTGGGTATCATTGTGTCAGGTGTAACTGACACGTTATACAAGATGAAATCATAACCTACAGACCTGATCCAGATCATGTGGGCTTAGCTTGCATTGTTGAAATTTTGTTTGATAGAATGACACAAGCTCTCGACTATTGTTGAAGATGATACTGGAATGTCCATGCTTATTTTGTCTATTTAGTCTAAGAATGTCCATGCTTATTTTGTCTATTTAAATAAACATGCCAATGTTTATTTAGTCTCAACATGCCAACTGGCATGGCCATACAGTATTAGCAGCTGCTGCTAATCAGACAAAGCTACAATAACGGACCAGGGCCACAGACAGTTGCTATGTAGCTTCAGAATCTGTAACGTCTTCCTCAGTAGCACTTTGACCATGACAAACTGTTTGGATCTGCTTAATTTCACCAACCAGTCATGGGTCAGACAACAAATTACTGATAGGGAGGATTTAGTAGCCATGCTGATTTAAACACATCAGCAACAGCTCTGTTTTCTATCCTCTTGTACTACATGAAGTTGTGAGGACCTCCCACACCAAGGTAAAACCTTTGTAGAAAGATCTCTTGAGCACAAGCTATTGACTCCTGTAAAAGGTCCGTCACCTCAGAGTGAGGATAGTAAGCAAGTGGGACTGAGGGCCATCTTGGTCCTGTAGTCCCATATGTTCACAGGATAAGGTCAGTGAACCCAAGCACGTAAAACAAACTGTTAAGATGACAGAGGGCACGATGCCTCACCACACACACATTCTTGTTAGAGGAGATCCCATGGCTTTCACAGTTAGATGGCTGGATTGTGTTTATTTAATCCTGGAAGAAAACTTTGACCATGGACTCCAGTCTCCCAGGCAGATGCTATGAGATGGCATTTGTTTGTGTGTGTGTGTGTGTGAGTTCTCCTTCTCACCAGCATGCCCTATGGTTAATTAGATTGCAACAGGGATTGTTGATGGGAGAGAATAATCAGCCTGAACTGTTATTACAGCAGCACTGCCCTGATAACCTGAGCAGTCCACTCCCCCAGAAATGCCACATCAACCCTGAGAGGAGCTCTTTCAACTACACAGACGACGATAGTATAGTTAGATTGCTGTAATAATCCTTACACAAATCCTTATTACAAAAAAAGATCACACACATGATTTCAGTGGACCAAAATCCACAGGCCCTGCTCTAGTGATATGGTACATACAAATGGTAAAGTATAATGAAGCTGAACACCTTTTATCCTACATAGGGCCAAACACAATGAATATATAAAGCCATGTGGCATTTCCCTTAAATGGAAGATATATTTGGAGCTAGGCAAAGGAATATGAGGTTAAGCTGCACAGTGAGTATAAGATTACTCTGGGGAAATAAATGTGAGATGTGATTTTTAAAAGAAAAATGAATCCGAAATGAATTCTGTTTGGAAAAAAAATGAATTTGAATTGCTTTTTAAAACTGCTTCAATTATTTAAATCCACCAGACAAATGACTTTTAGCTTACTACTTAGCTATTAATGCTTTTTGTTCTGGTAGAGAAGGAACGTCAGCCAGAGACAAGTGCTATTAAAGGGAAAGGTCAGTGCAAATCAATGGAATGTTCTTCTGACTGATTGGCTTTATCCTATCATCAAACAGTTCTATCTTGAGGAGGAGCCCACCCCTATCTACTGGGCATGAGGGCTCACTGGATGGTTTGATGCATATGAAATGAAAATGCTCTAGCCTTCACAATTACCAAATATCAACCCTACTGAACATATAATGGAGATTATGGAGTGCCATGTTAGACAGTGCTGTCTACCACCATCATCAATACACCAATGGAGAAAAAACCTTTCAGCACTTTACCTTTTACGTAAAGTTATGAAGATGAATACAAGAAGATGTCATAGATGACATACATGACATACATGACAATATTGCAGCATGAGTTGTTTGTTGAGTAGTAACTCAAGCCTGGACAGGTTTATATAGTGTTCTGTTTTCAGCAAATCTGGTTTCATTGAACCCATCCCAATTCTCTTTGACTTCCTTAACTATACAAGGATAGCTTAAATGTCTTAAGCAGTTCATTGTAAAATCAGCAACATTTTATAACATACTATTTCCATCAGATATATTTCCAAGGATTTAAAACTTTTGTCTGTTCTATTTTAATACTTTTACTAAGTGTGATTTACAAATGGTCAGATCAGTTCATGTGATTGAGTCACGTAATACATGTTTCTCCTTGTACTTTTCATTCTGAAAGCTTTTACGAGACCAAAAGCCACGCTCTGCACTCGTTTTCTGGCTGTTAAGGGGGAAACACTGGTGAAGGGATGTACTCGGTTCATCTTGTGAGAGCTCATGATGTTCTGATAAGACAGCAAGCTGTTGGAATCTCCAGTGTGCCTCTGACACCCAGGAATGTCATCAGATAACAGACGGCATGAAGTGAGACAGGAGTATTATTCTCTCCTTGGGGGGCAGTGGAGGTTCAGGAGAGGGAGTTGGATAAATGTTCAGGAAGTGGACTAATTGTTAAACCGAGAACCAGTGCGGTCTCACTGACAAAATCCAGATACTATTACAAGCTTGATGAAATAAGATACATAGTATATAAAAAACATGCGAGATGTGTGCATATTAGAGGATGATGGAATGAGAGTAACATTTCTCACAACAAGAAAAAAACACATTCTGCAGCTCAACAGCTTTTTCATTATTCTAATCAATGACTGATCCTGTGACAGCTGATTGTTATTCTTCAATCAGAAACCTTTTGTCACAAGTAGCGATCAACCCCCCCTTAATCCATAACCTGGTCAATATTTATCATTCTTAATACGTGGAGCTCCGGAGTGTCTCGCTTGTGCGACCACAGTTGGGTCTGTGGTCAGGCGCTGTACCGCAGGGAACATAAACACCGTGCGGGAATGCAAACAAATGTTCCATCTCTCTTCACTGTTTCCACTTTCTCTCAGAGCAACACTCTTCAGCTCACTTCCGCAAGAGATTGCATTTCAAAGGCCACAAGGACAAAGCTCTCAATGAACTCCTCAGCTCTGGAGTTGAAACGTTTAGTTAAATAAGCACAAGGCTGATGGATTGGGTTTGCAGTTAGGTGAAGTAGTTATTCTAGTAGCATAAAGAGAAATGCTGAAGACAGATGTATAGCAAGAAGTACACAACATCCAACCAGACCGAATGATTGATATTCCTGGGCAGGACAGGTGATTGTGATGATCAGCACATCTCAGCATCATTCGTGACCTAAAAAGGGTACTAAATTGTATTGTTACTTGTCGGTGAGGTATCCTCAAGCATACCCTTTTTTACTGTACGTCGCCACCGGCTTGCTCATTAGGGATAGCTGTTGGGGACAAGGCCTATAGGCCATGTCCTGATTTTTTGTCTTTGTAAAGCTGCTTTAAAGCAATGTCCATTGTTAAAATCGCTTTAGAAATAGATTTAATTGAAATTGAAATGTGTCTTTTACGTCGAAAGGTTCACATAGTGTACCTTTAAATCTTCACCTTAAGTTGACTATGGTCAAATCATGTACCTTAAATCTTTTTTAAAGCCAAACTATACACACAATTCAGTAAAAGGTACAGTTTGGTACCTAAGATTCTGGATGTATTTAACTGAGAAATACGTTTGTGATCGACATACATGTTGCCTTATTAGACTTGTGGTTGGGACACTTCTTTTAGTCTTTGTCATGCTTACTTTCTTGTCAGGTACACATAGATCATCCACATACACTCAGATCTAGAGGAAACACTAAAACATCCATTACTACCCATGCAAAATGCAATTAGGCCATAAACAATCTACATGACTAAGAGGGCAAAGGTGACATGTTTCTATATTTAAATGCCTGTTTCTAATTAAAAAGCTGCAGAAAAAAATGTATGCTCCTGCTAGAGTTATGAAACGCCTCCTGTTCCTATTCGCCTCCTCTTCTGAAACCCTCAAATCTGACACAAAAAAAAAAACAAAAAAAAAACGTTTGGAACACATGGTACTAGCAGAACTTTCCTCCTACAGTGAAACATAATTCCACACTGTCCCACCACATGTTTTTGTCTCTCCTCATGATATTCAGCTTTCTCACCAAAATGGAAACTAAAACTGTGAGGCATTGTTATTTATGGTATGGAAATAGCAAGGACGGGATACTAAAGAGAATAGGTAAAAAATCTATAAATTCGATCAGATTTAAGCACAGTCTAAAAACAGATGTTACTGTATCTTGAACCCTTCAACAAAGCTAAAGATTCCATTATTACAGTGGATTTCATAAATGCCAGATAAACCCGCTTAACATCTGTAAAAGAGTGCAGGCCCAGTATTCTAGATGTGAATAATTCATTAATGACATGTATATGATTTGAAAGGTTGTGGAAGTACCTGTCATATCCCTTTATATTGCCATAAGTAACCAGATCTGACTCACATGCAAACCTCACAAAGAAACTGCATTGCAAGTATATTGCAGCTACGTGCAGCGTATGTACATCTATAATTAATCTTTAGGATTGGCGTGACTCCTTGTTTGCTCATAGGGAAAAAAAAAGCACTGAAATCCTTTGGCTGTACCTTATTGGGGAGTTAAAAAACCTTTAGTTATCCAGAGAACCGTTGAAGCATTCGAGACTGTACTCAGTCAAATGATACACTAGAATGTGCACTTTAATGAATAGTCGTAAATCACAACATTAATGAGGAACACTGGTTATTGATTACTTTTATATTGTATATAAATATAATGAGAGTGCTGGGAGTATTTCTGCTAAATGTTAAAGAGGTCATAAATGGAATCTACAGAATTAAAAAAAGAAATTCAACATTTGAATGACAAGTGAGAAAAAGTTCAAGCTCAATAAAAAAGATGGCATGACATCAGGCCATGAATTAAACTAATTTATATATTGAAGAGTGGCACATAGCCAAAACTAGTCTAAACTAGTCCAGGAAATATTAGCCTACATAAATATCAGACAAAAGACTATAATATTCAAATAGATATACACTGAAGTACCAGAAAAACTGGCACTGGAGCCTATGCAAAATATATAGCACCACCTACGCACATCACTGGCTGTATTTGCCAGTGCATATATAAAGTGATAGACATCTATGGGGGGCGGCACGGTGGCGCAGTGGATAGCGCTGTCGCCTCACAGCAAGAAGGACCCGGGTTCGATCCCTGGGTGGG
>JANCOA010000049.1:11580172-11592688 GCA_024363135.1 Leptodoras oyakawai
CCGGGGAGCCAATGGGGGTTAGGTGCCTTGCTCAAGGGCACTTCAGCCAAGTCCTGTCAGTCACGGGAATCGAACCCCACAGGTTGATTAGACAATTGCATGAATGAGTTTATGTCTGTTTTTTAATATAATTGTACAAAAGCTTACACAAAACAGAGTAAGTGATTGTTGCAGTCTTACAATTTAGGGCTTTATTATTAATGTGGAAAAATAGATCTATAAAATGTATTCTGATCCATTCAGCATTACTAATGAATGAATATAATTTATTTAAAGTTACTCCAATGACTCCTTTTAATCATTCTCATTTTTGTACTTCTATAAAATCGGTAACAATCTTGAGGCCCCATTACTCTTTTAATCTGTAGCTTTCTTGCTCATGCATTTTTTTCGACACCCTTTCCTCTCTGAAGTTTCCACATTTTTCGTGTGTATGTTCGAGGCGGTGAAGAGAGTGTGGCCTTGGCTTTAATCAGTTAGGTTGAGTCGTTATGTTTTGGCAAAGCCTTTGGCACAGTGCGAGTCTGAGCTTCTCGGCTTTCATTCCCCCAACATTTCTTAAGAGCAGCTGTTGGAAAAATGTTCAGACGCCCCAAAGATGACCTACAATTATGAAAATGAGGTATTAATAGATTTAAATTGCATCCAAATGGCCTTCATGTACATGCACCATGAAATCATTAGCTGTGTTTGGAAAATTTTCTGGATGTGGTTAAGACACCAGCCACTTACTCCATATATACATGTATGTGCATGCACGCATGACGGAGAGAAAGAACAGAAGAGAAGATGTGTTCAGAAGATGGTACATGGGCCCAGCCTTACTTCATTGCCTTGTGTCACAAGAGGCAAAAGGATGTACAACTGGCTTGAATTACTGTGTTACTGTGTGTGGGCAGTGTTGCCTTGGGAAAAGTGTGCCTAGCTATACCCTGTTATAATCACAATTTCTAGTGTTTCTTTCCTTTGACTTTTTCTTTGCTCCACTCTCTCTAGTTCAACTTTTTTTCTACACAAAGTGGTTAATTGAAGTGTTGACCACCTGTTATAATAATAATACATTAGATTTGTATAGCGCCTTTCAAGATACCCAAGGACGCTGTTAATATATTCACTTATTTTTTGGATGGATGGATGGATGACCAACTTAAAACTGGGGTCAAATAAATTTCTGACTACATCACAGGAGGAAACGGTCCACTAACCATCCACTGTTCCCCTTTTCCTGATGGACATACCACAGAATTCATGATATGCATACTATGTGGCTGAAAGTTCATAAACACCTTATCATAACACTTATGTGCTTTTTTTGAAAATCCCATTCCAGATTTAGTACCTATGCTGTTATTATAGCCTCCACTCTTCTGGAAAAAGCTTTGTGCTATATTTTGGAGTGTGGCTATGGGGATTGGTGCTCATTCAGCCAAAAGAGCCTTAGGGAGGTCAGACACTGATGTCTGGTAAGGAAGCCTGGGGCACAGTTCCTGTTCCAGTTCATCCCAAAGGTGTTCAGTGAGGTTGAGGTCAAGGCTGTGTGAGTTGCTTTATGCACAGGGGAACTGTCATGCTGGGACAGGTTTGGGCCCCTTAATTCCAATGAAGGCAAACTGTAATACTACAGTATACAAAGACATTCAATTCAATTGTGTGCTTCCTGCTTTGTGGCAACAGTTTGTGGAAAATCCTCATATGGGTGTGAGGGTCAGGTGTCCATAAACATTTGACCATATAATGTATTTCTGCTAAGCTGACAACTCGGTGCTACATTAAACTCGTGCATATAATCCATTTCTCTTGTTTGCATTTACAATTGCATAAGTTTTCTTACAATACTTGCATGACCAAAGTTTGATGAAAGATGAGATTTATAAGAAGCGATGGAAAACAATGCAACAGCCCACACTGTATTTTTTGGCCACTACAAGTTTAGAGTAATCTTATAGTGTTTCTGTGTGATTTACAACAAACCGAAGATGAATTTCAATGTGCAACTCCTTTGGTGCGATAAAATAATATATCCATTGAAGTTATTGCCATTTATCATGCATAAGCTGTTTTTGGATGACTCCTGCATAAAATGTTATCATATTGTCAGAGATGAGTAATTATTGGGTTGTTTGTGTTGTGTAATCAGGTCCAGCTGAATCTGCTGCTTGTCTTGCATCGACTGGCAGAAGAGTCCAGAATCAAGGCCTTTGAGGAGAAAACAGCTACTATCAAAGTCCACCATGTTAAAGCTGTTGCAAAGGTATCCAGTCTACTTTTGTTAATAGTTCTATTTCAGATTGAACGATGTGTTAGTAAATGTAGGGAGAGCCTTATTATTTCTGGTCTTGTAATATATAACATGATCTGTTCACCTGTCTCTGGTCCAGTTCTATTGACTCAGTGTTTATTGCTTTTGCTCTGTTGCTAATGATCTGTAATTGATTTTCATTCTTTTTTTGGGATGTTTGGAAAATGTTCTGCTGCTTGGTAGTGCAACTTAGGGGAAACATGCTTCCTCTCAGTCTAGTGCTTATTTAAGAATCTAAGAATATGTTTGGCTAAGTAGGTGTTAGGCCTTAAAAGCAGTGAGGGTGCCTCTGATCAGCTGGATTAAGTTTCACATACATAATAATTCAATCAGGCTGCATTGCTAACAGATGTCACCCAGGGCTGCTTCACTGGTCTGTACAGCAGTACATGTCAGAATCATATAGGACTGATTCACACTAATTCTGCTCCCATCCACTCGCAAAGGTGTCCTAACCAATCCTGCACACTTTTTTTCTTTTTTGGATACACACCTCTATTATATATTACTCTAGTTGTTATTGATTGTCATTACTGAATGGTGAGGACCTGCCTAGCTTGAGGAGAGGACAATCTTGATTTCCTATTACAACTGCTGCTCATTTCTGGACAAGGTGGAGATATATATATTTCTTACTCATGTAAGCAGACACATAGACAATCCTTTATAGACTTACACCTTTGAGACATTCAGGATGACTTAAAATGACTGAAAACCATGAGATGGTTTGGTTTATATGTGTGATTGTGAGACTAATCTAGACCCTGGCATTTTATCATTTGATCATTGATCATGGGATGTTTCAACACTTCACTAGACATTACAGTGTGCAGCAGTGCAGAGTCCCATCTATAAATGGGAAGACTTCCAGGAGTAAACCCACATGTCAGACACATCAATATTAGGGAAGCATGATGACTTCTTGATCACTATAGAAGACGTTTACTGTGCCTGCCAAAGCCTGATCGTGTAAGCAGGAGCTTTTAATTTCATGTGAGTCAGATATAAAGCTTAAGACCATGTTCATTAATCTGAACATGCATTAGTGCTTAGTAACTGCTAGTCAAGTTTAAATAAGGCTACTAGTTTGTTTATATCTTTGGAAAAAGACCCAATTGTGTTAGATATATTAGTAAAATGTCATGGACGGTTCTAAACCAATAATAACCCTGTCTGTGAAGTGATATAAGGCTGAAGAACTGTCAAAGCCAGAATTAATAATGCTGAAAGTGCTGCCATTTCTGTCTCTGGGATTCTTGTCCAGAGTTTTGCCAGTGTTTCTGGGGGAGTAGAGTTACAGGGTTAACCAAAAAATTTTGGGTTTAGGCCACACCCACTTTTGGTTTTAAAATCCAAACAGATGCAAATATTTTGAGCAATAACCAAATGTAGAAAGTAGCACTGTGTTATACCCCTAATTAGAGCTGCAAAAATGAATCAATTAATCACTTGGGTGTCAATAATTAAATTAATCACCAACTATTTTGATAATCAGTTAATAGGTTTGAGCAATTTTTTATCAATTTTTATGTCTTTGGAATGTTTTTATGTTTTTATTGTTTGTTTGTTTGTTTATTTTTTCCCCACTTTTCTTTGGGGTGTGGACAAAAAATACTTTGGGGAACCACTGATCAACATTTCTCACCATGTTCTGGCATTTCTATAGATCAATTAATCAAGAAAAATAATTGACAGTTTAATTGACAATAATTATGACTTGCAGCTCTCTTCCTAATACATGGGTATGAAATGTAATTTACAAAAAGAATAAAAGACAGTGCTGTATTTGTTTTTAACTTCCTTTGTTACGGATGTTACTTCAGCTCTTAATCCAAACAGTGTTGTTTTTTTTTTTGTTTGTTTGTTTGTTTTTTTTACGCCAAAGGAGTCAAAGTAAGGCTAAACACCCATCCAGCCAACTTTAAATCAAGCGTGATGCATTTATTTTTCTGATGTTGGGAAGCTTATTTGATTTAGATGTCGTTGAGTGCTATCCATGTATGAGCTGGAGTGGTGTGAATAATGGTCTGGTTGCTGTGCTAAAGAGCAAACTCATTACAACCTGTCACAACCAAATATGTTAGAAATTACACGTCTTGGGTCATTTGCTCATGTCACACAGATGTAATAAATTGAAAATAACAGCGCAAATCTGAGCAAATGAGAAGAAAGGAAATGAGAAGCATAACTGGACGACTGGTTTGATGGAGATGAGGAATGAGCTGTTTGATTTTGTTATGCTATTATGCCTCTTCTGTTTTTCTGTTTGCCGTCCAGAAATTGTTGAAGAGCACACGAGGATGAGGTGGAACACATTGCTTCCTCATAGAGCCTGAAGCTGCACAGAGCCCACAGTCTGAGAGAGCCCAGGTATCCAGTGCACTCCAGACTCAACCTCTCACTGGGGCCAGGACACATGAGTCATTCCATGAGTCAACATGCGCTTACCATTTGCTCATCTTTACCTTCTGTCTTTTTTTTTTTTTTTTTTTTTTTTGGCCTTTGTTTGGTGTGTAGTCCTAAAATGTGCAACCTGCAAGATGGTGTGCAAACACTCCCTCTCAGATTAATTCCCTGTGGAGATCTGTTCACTTTTCCTCTCCATTACTGTTGACCTTTTGCTTTCGAGTGGTGTTGGGAAATAGCTGTGTGTAAACTTTTAGCCCGTGACTGATGGTATCAGGCCTGAATATCCGTAGCCACAAATGTTTTCCTCCTGTATTTTTTATTTTTATTAGTACTTAATGTGTTAATAAACAATTTGTGCCACTTAACTTGGGTGTAATCTGTTACCCTGACCCTCCCTCTGTCTCTTCCTCCCTTTCACTTTATGTGCATATGAATAAAAAAAAAATTGGCCGATTGCCACATGCAACAATAAAGGTATTATCTCAGAGCCAATCCTCAAAGCAGGGTTTTAGCAAGAAGACTTTTTTTTTAGCATGAAAGGAAATGCAGATTATATCTTTGTTGACACAATATCAACCTTCTAAGACTGTTGCTTTCATTTAAACTCTAATTATATACAGAGCGTTACTTGCTTTTCCCTTATGACAGTTAACACAATCTCTTACTGTAAAATATCTCCATTGAGGCCAAGCATTTGGCCCATTGCTGCATCTCGTGCTAATTAACTCTATTCCTGCAGCAGGACATTGCCTTTTGGGTAATTTGGATGGTTAAAAGAACAAAGGACTTGACCTCGGACCACAGGAAAGTAAATGTTTGGGTCTCCCTTTGTGTGTGTGCGTGTATGGATGCCAAGGTATCCCACTGTTGACCACATGCTCTGGGAGGCACCCAGCCCTAATCCCACTGTCAGAATTAATTGGAGTGTCTCTGCTGTGCTTTCAGTGCTTTGCTTACAGAAGACTTGAGCTGTTAAAAAAGAAAAAAGTAGGCTTTGATAGTATGTTCTTTAAAAACTAGAATGTTCTCCAGACCTCCGGCTCCACCTTTCTTATCTTAATCCAGAAACATCTCAGTCACTTGCGCACTGGAAACAGCTGCTTCTTCCCATCAGCTTATTCATCATGTTTATGCATGTTGTCCGATTAGAGACTGAGGTCATCCTGCGAGGACTGGTTGACCCTGTTCATGACCTGTCCTTCACGTTTCATGACCAGTAGAGGGCGACCATGCTGAAAATACCATGATCTTTGAATGTTTACTCTAGGAGCATTAGGTGCCTTCAATGACAGACAAATATGAAATTCCTTCTTTCTGCAAAGTATGTGAAAAAACTAAATCAGTCATATATTGCACCAAACACTCGATGCAGATAAATGGTTCAAAAATAAGAACAAGCACGTTCTTACTTGCTGGATCATTCCAGCATAAAACTAACATTGAGTGTTGTAGGTCGTATTATTTGCTGTTTTGTCAGTATACAAGCAAGTCCAATCAGCTAACCAGTCCAAATTCCAATCAGCTAAACAGCATCCATGTAGCAGTGATTGGAGCAAATTACTAACCAACTGTATTGAATTTAACAAGATTTATCTGTATACAAATGAGAAATAAAATGTACAAAAAAAAGACAGTGATCCAGTAGATGCCTGCAGCGTCCAATGTGTCCAGGTGTCATTTTCAGAAATAATAAACTGATGTATATTAACGACTGTACAGCCAGTAAAATGATGAGAAAGAACACAAAGCGGCATTATTATTATGTTCTTCATCAAAGAAGGTTCTAAATAAAACTTAAATTGCATCAGTGGTGGAAAACATAAAGCACACTTAAGGCACTGCTCCTGTAGTAATACTTAACTGGAGTAAAAGCAGTGATCTTGTTTTGATAAACTACTTTACAAATTACTTCTTAATCTTCCTACTATTGACATAAATCCGAAAACGTTCCTATGCTTACTTAAATACAAACCACATTTTGGGGCAGCACGGTGGTACAGTGTGTAGTCTTGGCTTCTCCCAAGCAAGAAGGTCCAGGTTAGATTCTTTGGCTCCTTTTTGTGTGGTTGTTTCTTTTTTGCATGTTCTTCCCATGTCTGTGTGGGTTTCCTCTGGGGGGTTGGTTGGTGTGGAAGAACTGTACAGAGCGCTGACCCTTTGAACATGTTTAGGAATAACTCGAATGCCAAGTGTGTGCTATGCCTCACCCTTCACCCAATATCAATATCTGACTTCACTAATGCTCTTGTGGTTGAATGGGCTCAAATCCCCACAGCCACATGGCAAAATCTAGTGGAAAGATCTTCTTCCCAGAAGAGCACAGAAGATGGTTTTGGAACAGGATATTCCACATGTATATAAGGGTGTGGTGGTCAGGTGTCTGTATTCACTAAGTACCAGAAAAACTGGCAGTTAATACTTGCTGGGTCCACCATGGGATCGTGGAAAGAACGTTGCACAGTCCTCACACTGATGTTTGTTGAGGCCCCAGTATTGAATTTCGATGTTACTCAACTACATCTAAATCAGTGTTGCACAACTATCCCGTGAAACAATTCTTGCCAGCCAACGCAGGTCACATTCACCCAGAGTCTTTTTATAGCCATACTGCTGTCGTACGTTTGAGGTTTTGCCAGAATTCTTGTAGTGACTCGGAACCCTTGAAATGCTCGTAGGAGAAAATCCAAACTTTGATTCTATCTCCGAAATGCTATGACCCATCTCACTCCAACTATTAAACCGCATTGAAAATCACAAAATCATAATAACTTGCCATTCTCACAGAGGAAGCAGCTCTAGAAGCTTCCGCAGATATCCGTCACTTTATATATGCATCGGCAGATGCAACCAATGACTTGCATAGATACTGTTGCTATGTATTTGCATAGCTTTGCACCAGGTTTTCTGGTACTTAAGTGTACATTTTTGGCAATATAGTGTATCCAGGTGGAAGAGCTGACCCAAGCCATCTCTGTTTGTTCACTGTGTAAAAGGACTTTCAGCTGTCCATGTCCAGAAGGTAGAGAACTGAAAAGTGTAGACAGAATTTATACCCCATTTTAATATTTTCCTAATATATTGCTGCTTAGCCTGACCTGAGGTTTACATGACTCATACAGACAAATGGAACTGTTTCTGTCACTTCCATAGGCTCATATCCACTTTGGGGCAGAGACAAATGGCTGCTTGCCTGCTCTGTACTGTGGCTCACAGCTTATGCTAACCTGTCCAAACTCTCCCCTCTGATGATATCACCTTAGAAACAGAAACTTTGTGCGGTCTCTGGTGAGAGTGAGGATTCCACTTCCACACCTGTGTGGTGTCACTAAGTTTATGTCATGCCCTGATTTAAATGAGGAAAAAAATTATAGGCCTCATGACTACCTGATGTCATGCTGGCAGGAACGGAGCAGAATGTTAACGTGCCAGGTGGAAGCCAAGTACAAGTGAGTCCCTTGTAACTTTACTGTCAGCAACCCAATTTGCAAAAACATACTTATTTTAAGCTTAGCTACAACATATCAGTAACATCTCTACAGTGGAAGAGTAAACACAACGTATTTGCTTTTTCTACAATGGACCAGTGCTTGCTTGTAGTGTGTCTTTTAGAACTTCTTGTAGAAACTAGCTGTTTCTTCTGATGGTCCTTTGTTTTTAATACATTTCATGCTGCTTTTCTGTTCCTGTTTGATCCCTGCTTAAGGCCAGCGCAAAGGCATTACTCTCTTCAGCCCTGTATTCTTGTAGAAAAGTGTTTCTTTGCCACCACATGATTTGTATAATGGGGCAATTCTTGATGACATAAAAAGCCTCTAAAACGCACCGAGCAGGGAATGCATTGGAATGCATTTCATATCAGTTTTCTCCTGGACCTACACACAATTTGGTTATGTAATTTTTCCTGACTGCATGATGGCACGATACACTGATAGAAACATGGTTCTTTTTAAGAAAAAACAAAACGTTAAACAGAATAGAGATCTGTTTTCAAAGGTAATGGGATGAAAGTGTATAAACAAAGCAAAGATCTGCCATGCTTGATTTCATTACATCGTTGACTTTTCAAAAGACTCTCCATTTGTTTGTTTATATGGCAGGTACCATCATGCAGGGCACCCAGCCTGGGGAACACTTAACACGTGCATATTTACACAGCTGGATATTTACAGATGTTGTTCCAGGTGAAGAACTTTAACATACTGCCTCACCTCACTAGTTAACCCTCAGCACTGGCTGGCTCTCACTGTCTCCCTCCTCCCCTTTCCTCAGTCTTGCGTGGCTGTTCTGCTTCTAATCTAGCTTTGGAGGTCTTGATTTGTTTTGCTTGTCCAGAAATTCACATTGCTCCAACGCTGCCCAAGACCAACTCTGAGCAGATTTAATTAGATAACCAAGTGAAAACACTGAATAACTGAAATTGGACATGGTGTTAGGACGGCTAGCCGTTGGCTGGACTGTAGTGCATGTCTGTGGGGTGTATTTAGGATATTGTTTTAGTGATACAGTTACAGGATATAATACTGGTGCGATGCTGGTGTACTGTCATCACCAGAGTGAAACTGTTTGCAACATGAAGAGATGTGTGTCAGCCTTATTAAATAGCTGCAGGCTTTGTAATATTGACATGGTTCTGATGCAGAATTAGTCCCAGTTAACATTCAGGCTTGAATTGTTGGGTAGCTGTGTGATCTAACTGGACAACATATTTTGTCCAGATGTTCAGACTCGAACTAAATTAATACATCCATTAGGATTCAATGGTGAGACAACAGAAGAAGCTTGTAACTGGGTAACTATTTAAGCCAGCCATTGCGATTGACAAATTCTGATGATTAGACCCAGAGTAGAACAACAACTGTTTACTCTGTTTTTGCCGACAGCTGGGCAGACATGATGTAACCGGAGCTAGTAATTTCCTAGAGCAACATCCTATAATAATGCAGTTTGTAATATTACCATGATCTTCTGTGGGAATTAGAGCAAGCACGATTCAGGTGCATTTGATTACCAGTTATTACAGATCTTCATTAGTTCTTGGAGGTCCAGAATGTTTGAGGCCCATCTATCCCTTCTTCTCTCTTTTCATGTTGTTCATAATGTGTTTTTAAGCCTGATTGAAGAGATAGGGATGCAGGCTGGTAAAATGTTAAAGGAGAAATTAATATGAGGTTCTAAGCTTGCTGCTAAAATTATACTATAGTTAAGTTTTGGTGGGTGACTCGGTGGGTAGCACCGTCGCCTCACAGCAAGAAGGTCCCGGGTTCGATCCCCTGGTGGGGTGGTCTGGGTCCTTTCTGTGTGGAGTACTCAGGATTCTTTAATGAGTATGAAAATGATATGATCATCACATGCACCAGGTCTCAACCCAGTTGAACATACTGGGCCAATGGGTGAGACAGAATTTTCTAGAGCCGTCTAAGGGAATATCTAACCGAATCCATGCCAAATCACATTGAAGCTGGTGGCTTACATTGACCCATGAACATCTTCTTTATTTTAATTTATCACCTGTATATAATGTATTATTTTAGTCATTTATTTACATGGAGAATAATAAGACCTTTACTTTCTAATAACTAATTGTCCAGGTGTGTCATAATAAAAGAACAGTAAATTCAGAACTGTAGATCTGACACTGGTAAAATTATCTGTGACATCCTGTGTTGGACTCCAGTCTGAACTAAAGCCATATGTAATCTTGGTACAAATAAACAAGGGCATATTTCAGATAAGACAGTAAATCAAACCTCTTCTCTCTTACAGAGTTCAAAGAAAACGTGCCATAACAGATTTTGGTGGGTTTTCTATGGCTAAAGAAGACTAACAGAAAACATTTACTATATTTTCTATAGCACGGACATAATCAGACAATTTTTTTTTCTACTAGCCTGATTTTTGTACAGCGTAGAAGCCAGCAGGTTTGTGTTTGAGCAGATGGGAGAGAATTGGCCGCATTTCCCAAGGGATGAAATTTACTCTGCCATGGAGCCTGGTCCTTGTTTATCTTTGAGCTTTATTGGATGTTGATGTTGGCCCAGTGAGAGAACCTCTTGTTTAAAGGCTATTTTTAAGGGAAGAACAGAGGGGGTAAGTTCTTGGATTTAAGCAAACCATTGTGCTGTTTTAGAATTCTGTACAGAGGTAAACCCTGTAATCCCTTCTGACCTTCTGGGTTATGTTCAAACAATAAACAGCATGGTTGAGGTTTAAAGTTGTAGAAGCACTTAATACCCTGACAACCAAAAATTGCCATTTTCTGTTTCAGTTTGTATTTGTAATTGATTTGTCAGTTTCGCAACTGGTGAACAAAGCTTTGATGTGGTTATTTGTACTGGTTTCTCATGGGATTTTCCTAGACAGTGGTACAAAAAAGGAGAATCATTTTGCCAATACATGTAGAAGGATCAACAACAACAAATTATATTTTTCCAACATTTATTCTGTCTCCAAAGTTTTTACCATAGCAGTATGGGGTTTTAAAGTAACCATAGAAACAAATGCAAAAAAAAATAACACTTTTTAAAACCAAATATTATTTTTTGTCATGCTTGGTGTTCAGGGGCCAAATGACATCACACAGCTCATGTAAAACACTACACAAGGAAGGCGAGCACCTGAGCAGTGTTTATAGATGACTCATGGGAAAACAAACCACATGCCCAATCGCCCCTGACCAAGGCTGGCACATTGTGCTCAGCTCGCTATTTAGCGTAAAGCAACATGGACATGGTGGCCCACTGCTGGTCTGTCCGCCCTCCTATCCAAGCCTTGATCCTGTGTCCTCATGTTACCATGAGCAAAATTCAGACAGCTGACACAGTTGCCACAGCATTGAGGTGTGACCATAACACACTACCTGGCCTCACCTGTTTGCGGTAAAAGCTGTGTCAGGATAACATGTTTAGACATTGAAGTTACATTCTGCTTAATAGCAATTTACTGTCATTTTTCACTTACCCTCATGTCTGTTAAACACCTGGCATGTCTTCTTTCCTGCATATTCATTGCAGAGAATGTTAAAAGACATTGTTGCTTCAATAAAACTATATTGAATTCAGTACAATGACATTGAGCAACTTTTCGCAAAAGATCTTGAATGTTAAATCTATAGTTAAAAATAACATTTTTAAAAGGCTCACAGATTTAGTTCTTTCAGTAATCTCTTTTTTTCTGATTTCTTTTAGCCTGCATGTGGGTTACTGCATGCATTTATCAAAGAACAAAAGTTAAGATAACCATGTTCATGGGTGACATGGTGGCTCGGTGGGTAGTACTGTCACCTCACAGCAAGAAGGCCCCTTATGTTTGGAGTCTGCATGTCCTACGCGTGGGTTTACTCCGGGCACTCTGGTTTCTTCCCACAGTCCAAAGACATGCGCGTTAGGTTGATTGGCATCTCTGAAGTGGCTCTAGTGGGTGAGGTTGTGTGTGTGTATGCCCTATGATGTATTGGCACCCTGTCTAGGGTCGTTCCTGCCTTGCGCCCTAAGCAGCCAGCTAGGCACCGGCTCTCCCATGACCCTGAAATAGTAATAAGCGGTCAAGAAAATGAAATGAAATGAACCACATTCATTTTGGCTTGAAAATTAGAAATAAATAAATGCATATTACATATTATACATTAATATTCGCTTATTAAAAATAAATACTGATTTACATTTACATTTTTTTTACTTAATTCTAAAATAATTATAATTCCTAAAATTGTAAGCAGCTGCACTGGCAATGTTCAATATTCAATGATGTGTTTTTAAATTTAATCTCCATGATTTTTCTCACTTTTTTGTAAGTTATTGCTCTACGAATGT
>JANCOA010000049.1:11634199-11657033 GCA_024363135.1 Leptodoras oyakawai
ATTTTTTTGTTTAAAGGGAACTGCACAGTGTGTAGGGAGATAGGGAACATGGCTGTATCACTTCACCAGAAGTTCTGTTGTGCTGCTGCTACATGATTTGCTGATTCGATTTCACCGCAGAGACCCGCCCCCTGCAATGGGAAGCAGTTTACGTATTTCTTTAATTAATTGCAAGAGGAATAAATAGTTATCAGCGATAATAGTTATCAGTTTGTATGGGTATAACAATAGTTTACAATGAGAATTCCAAAGTTCAAGTAAAAGAAATAAGAAAAAATATCAATAATAATAAATTTAAAAAGCACATACGAGTTGTGAATGTGTTATGCTAATCCATCGCCCTTGTCGTCTCCGTAGTTTATTAAACTAATGTAACAGGCAAAAATATAGCAACCCAAAAAAAACTACAACTTCTTCATTCTCCATTGTTCGTTTCAACTTTAACAGTTAAAATACATCACCTACAGTTCATAGATGTTTCATCACATTTATTTTAAAAGTGCCCACAGCATACATACAAAATTAGTCTGAACAGTGTTGTTTGATTTATCATACTAAATACAGCCGAGTGCTGTAATCAAGACGCGTTGTTGATGATGTTGCAGCGCATCCCAAATACAGCCGTTTTAGTGACCGAGTTCCCTATGAAGAGCCTTTGGGATTCTGTACTCTATGCAGTATGTAGGGAGCAGGGATACAGCTTGAGATCAGAATGCAGCCTGAAACAATTTTGGTATAACACGTTTGTTAACACATTCATTTTACAGCACTAGTTTTAACCTAACAATTTATGACAAGCTCCTCCTTGTCCTTAATCTACATTCTATTAAGATGTACATTCTATTAGAATGATAGAATAGAATTTTTAGACTGAAACAATTTTTGATTCATTATAATTCTCAAATTTGTCTTGACCATAAAATGTGTTCGCAGCCATCATTGTGCCCCGGAACTGAGTTTAACTATAATTTTCTCTTGATACCTACTAATGTTCTTTCCTGATATATCAGGATGTGATGCTCAATATTTTCTATTAATGCTGTATATTACTATATAGCGCTCCAAAAGTTGAAAATAATGTTTTTCAGAGCTGTGCTGAAAAATTGGGAGTTGAGGATCGATGGCCACTGGTGGGGTATTTTCTGTGTGTACACGAGGTAGAGCGTGAGAGTCAGGAGGAACAGTGTGCTGTGGTGCACTTCAGGCCATGTTTTTCCATCTTCATGCAACACCTCTCAGCCCCTGTAAATCTCCACTTCTTAACAACCAGCATTAAAATGTCACAGATTAAATAGCTGGACGATGACTCCATTGTTGATGCTGATGAGTGGAAATCGGTCTTTATGGCTAGTCAGGCTTTTATCAGGAGTGTGTGTGTGATCGGAGAGATCTTGTTGTGATGTGGGATAGAGAATAGAATAAACTCACTAAATAAGGAATATCTTAAAGGTTAGCTGCTATTAATGGCCTCCATTCTAAAAGTTGAATTCTTAAAGCATGAATTATGTGTTTTGGTTCTGGAGTTGACAGATGGCCTGTTGCTTTTTGGAGCTGATGCATCCATTGAAACAATTTCCTAAAAGCTAATATATGAGCTCTTCTATGATCAACTCTCCAGAGAGACTAGTCTTTAGCTCACACAGCAAAGTATCCAGTTATTATGCAACAGGCCACAGAGCCAGGCCCAGCTTAAGATTTGCTCAGTTTGCTGTTAGTTTGGTGTTTGCAGCAACTCCAATCGATGTCCAGCCGTTATTAAAACATAGCACTTAAAACAAAAAAACACAAGGTCCCCCCCTTAATAATATTGATTTTTTTTCTCGTTAGGATAAGCAAAGCAGGTAAAAGTAAAAGTGTAGAAATTTGTCTTCATTCAATGAGTCATGAAGTCAGCCAGGAGACTATAAACATAACTGGCCAGTGCTGAGCTATAAACTCATTACAGTTCAGTAACTTTAATAACAAACACATGCCCGAGTTAATACATTTGCTCAGCCTGTGTTAGTTTTGTGACATGGTAAATAGTAACGATGTAAAAGAAACACACTGTCAATCTTGGAAGCAGGGTTTTCCACTTATTTGTTTGGTGGAAAGAGGAGAAGTTAGCTTTGTGGAGCACATGTTGACAGATGCCTGCTCATTAAGTTGCAGTGCCCTTAGACCCCAGCAGGGTGGAAGTTGTTACTGGCTAGTTTGCAGCTAACAATGCTAGCCAAGAAAAATAAAACCTTTCCAATGGCATGAATTCTCAAGTGTGATGGGGTGTAAATTAGCCTGTTGTGTGGGAAATCCTTAGGCTGACTAATATTTACAATATCATGCTGACTTTTTTTTTTACCAAAGCCTTGTTTTAATAGCCATGGATTCCAAGGGGATTATGCAAAATGTTACAGTGGTGTGAATGGTGCCTGAGTGCTTTCCTGCAGCGGTTGCGTGTGTGGCAAATGTGATTTGTGCAAGGAGGTCAGGAGGCCAGAGTGTGTTTCCCATCGTGCCACAATTCAGAGGGCTTATCCATACTGCTGAAAAATACTTAATTGATGGAATACACACACACACACACAATTATATACAGTCTTGTATTGCAAGTGACAAGTGTTTCTACATCATTCTCTCTAGATTTTCTTTGTTGCATTTGTCCTTGATTTCCCATTTTGTCCATCTTTCCATGTTTTTACCATGTGTTTGCCATTAAAGAATTTCAGTACATTTTTTGAATAAGAGAAAAATGAGTAGTCTGTTATGGAGACTATTGATCTCTGTGTTACACCTAAAGGATGCCTCCAAACCCCAGATTACGGTATTAGATCATATGAGCTGTTTCCTCCATGGAGGCTTTTCCGGTCTGCAGACCTTCAGCTCTACAGGGATTTAGTTCCCCCTCCAGACAGATGACTCCAGGTGGTTAAACCACTCTCATTTTTAGTGTGTCTTAAGGTTGGTGTGGGGAGGGGGGACCATGTTTTTAGATCTTAGTGGGGACCGAGTTGTCCCCACAAGGACAGGAATATCTCATATTTTTAACCTTGTGGGGACATTTTGCTGGTCCCTATAAGGAAAGTGGGTTTTTTGTTGTAGATTTTAACAAAAAAAAAAAAAGTAAAAGGGCCAAAAAGTTATTTTTTTCATTACTTAGGTTAAGGTTAGTGTTAAGATTAAGGTTAGTATTAATTAGCTGCAGTAATAATTAGGTGAATGGAAAGTCCTCACGAGTATGGCAGTACAAACATGTGTGTGTGTGTTTGTGAGTGAGTGTGTGAGTGAGTGTGTGTGTGTGTTGATCGATAGATAGGCAGACCGACAGAAGAACACTTCTCTACTGATATAAGCATTATTGATCGATTGTGTGATGTTATGTCTGCTGTTCACGAACTCCAAAAAAATAAAAGGATTCATTAATTTGTTGTTGTAATTTATGTTTACTTAATGAATATATGATTTTAGTGCTTCTGTACGTTTTTTCATACCAGTGTCAGTGCTATTTAACCTTCCAAACGGCTCTAATGCTTTTCTAAGCTATTGTGAAACTGAACGTGACAAGTTCAACTAATCATGTTACTTGGTGCACTGTCCCTGGTGTGTATCGCTTTCACACATGGTGTGGTCCAGTGCTGAGTTCACTTTAAGAAATCTCAGACCACAGTGTTCAGGAGAACCACATACAGTACATGATCAAATTTACTGAAATGACTCGAGTCTCGAAAAAAACAATGCAAATAACTGCCTTTAAATCTTAGGACAATCCAGGACCTTAACTGGCAAATCCTGATTTAAGCATGGTTAAAAAACCCATAACTGAGTAATTAAAAGAAGTTTAGTATTTATTAAAAGAAAGTGGATTTCATCACTACAAGAATTTTTAATAAATATTGTCTCGGAAGAGGATTGTGACCACTATGTCTACCATAACCACAAGTCCCATGTAATATAATAACAAACATATTGCCCCTATAATTTGAACTCATTTAAACTTAAAGTTTAAGTTTAAAAGAGTTCAGGTAAGCAATTTTCATGAGCCATTTAGGTTTTTACGGTAATCGGGTTTGTGTATTGGCATTTTCATAAGTGTGTCTAATGACTCCTAGCATAATTAGGCCGGGGTTTGTTTTATGGAGGGACCATTATCACTAGCCATAAACAGTCCAACGTCTCCCTGTCCACACCAACACTTAAATATGCTTTTTTTTATAGGCCCCATGTGCCCGACACGCGGCACACACCTGTTTCCATCCAGCATCAGCGTCCACCAGCATCCAGTCATAGCCAGCAGACAGCTTACTGGCACTAGTGGAGCCAGTCCGGTGCCCATTATCTTGAAAACACATCGGTTTTAATTATTCAGTAGGTTTGGTCATAAAAAGCATGCTTTGAATCATACTGTTTTATATGACTCCATGTTTTTTATGTAATGGGTTTTGATGTTCAGTGTTCATGTTCAGTGGATGCATGTAATGTCTAATTAGCACCATTTATATTTAACAACTTTTAGCTCTTTTTTCTCCTCCTTTTTAACTTTACTTAAATATTTCTACCGAAGTACTTTTTCTACACACTTGATAGGAGGCATTTTGGGGAGGCACTATATCGGTTAAATGCCATGTTTGACCTTAGAAGTTATTTAGCTAACGGTTAAGTTCTATTTATCACAAACATTATAGAAATAAATATCCTATTTATTTGGCGTTACAATGAAAATATTTTGCATATACAATGTTTCATTATATCTTTTAGGTCATGCATCAGCCATAAAGAAAACACACTTAGTGTGTGACGGGAAGTCAGAACCATCCATAACGAACAGTATTTCTTTCACCTACACTTTAAGCACACAGCCCAATAAGTATCAATATATATTTTAAAACCAAATGAAATAAAGTTGACCATACAAAAGACCAAAAGATAGAAGTACAAGAGACGGATGTTTTTAAGTGATTTATGGACAAATGTGCATTTTTTTTATTCTTGCTTTAGGACTGAATTGACTAATCGAATTTGTGTTGAAAACACTGCATGGTCTTTTCATAATCAAATCCTAGTTAAACATCCAGCGTGTTTTCTTGTAATTTTCGAATTTTGGTGGTTATCTGAGCTGTTTACAAAGTCAAAATTTGTTTTTTGCTGAGATTTTTCTTAGTTATTATTTATTTAAGGTGTCAATTAAAGCCTCACTGTTCAATATTGCTTGTAAATGTTCTAGATTATTTTGGAATTCGGCATCTCTGTTCCCTTGAGTACTAGTTTAATTACTAGTATGCACTGATAGAAGAATTTAGATTATTACTGTATAAGGCTTAATGGAACATTCCAGATTTTATTTAAACATACCTGAATAATATAACAGAGCAAAGGAAGAATGACAGCTCTTCCTTTGCTCTGGTCATGGCTAGGTTTAATGAGTTTGTTGCATAAATGCTATGTGTCAAGTGCTGTTTTCTTCTATATTTTTATTACACAATTTATGAACTGAAACCAAAGGATTTGTTTTCTTCAAAACAATGTACTTTCTGCTGCATGGTGAGCTCGTGACCAGTTTTATGGCTTCAGATAATCATGTGGTACCATGCAGCAACAGAAATATCGGGCCATCATTATTGCCATTTGGTGTTCATTCTTAAAACATGGAGTATATAGTAGTGGATTTGATTACATTCAGGTGTGCAGGTGGGTGGGTACTTGAGTGGCTATGTGTTTGATCTAATTTATACATCCCATACACATTTGCAGTAATTTCAGCTTTTTTAGACCGGGGTTCCTGACAGTTTGATGGCTTTCCTATGGCACATTTGCCATGGAATACTTGAGTCAGATTGTAGCGGCTTCATCACCATCTAAGGTTCGTGCAGTCCTTGTGAATTTAGATTCAGTGCAGCTGTTTCATTAGAGCTCCCACCTGGATAGAATTTTGAACAACTCAGTATAAGGACTGCCTGGTAAGAAATATACTATGTTAGAGAAGATTAGCAGGTAGAAACTGGCAATGGCTAAAACTAAATAAATAAAAAAATTAATTAAATGTTTAGAAGGAATTTTGCCGTTATGGAGGAGGGAAAAATAAACATTTTGAATCTTGCTGCATGTCTATCTTGTCTGGTCACTGTATATCTGCTCAGATTCCAGCTGACTGAACTGACAAAAATAATTTAAGACTAAGTCTTGATGTTTTTATTTGATTTGCCAGACTGCTTATTTATATTATTGGATGGCATCCACTGAGCTGCCAGATGTCTCTTTTCTCTTTCACTCCAGCTCATTGAGAACCATATATAAAATTATGGGTGGTTTCATTAAAGCCCAGCTGTAATAAGTGACTACGTGTAAATAAACAGATGCAGAGATGTTAAGTGCACCAGTAATACAATACCCAGCATCTCCTACTTTACTGGACTGACAGAAAAGCTGCAAACTAACACACACTTGGGGAGGTTACTCCCTATCCCATCCAGCCTTGTCCAGGGCAGAGTGATTACACTGGGACAATAGCCCAAGCTGGTCCAGACAGACCACCTGCCAGGAGAAAGAAAAAGCCTTAATCAAAGTTAAAGAATCTCCCAGCATAGCACAGATTAATATAAACCTCCAGGCTCTTTATAATCTCCTAACCCTTCACTTAGAACACCTAGGGTCAGAACACAAGTTGTTCAGCATGAAGAAGTTGAATGAGCTGCTAGAACTGCCTTGATTAAATCTCCAGGGGGGTTTGACTCCACTGTACATGGCTCTTGGCAATCCAAGTATGTTTAGGTAAGTAGGCTTTGTTTAGTGTGTTCTCAGATTAGAGAGATGCCATGGAGCTTTTTTTTTTATATCTTTGATTATTCTATTCTGGAAAAGAGTGACAGCCCCACATGCTTACACGTTAACAAAGGAAATGTATAAATGATGTGTTTCTAATGAAGACCGCTCTATTTCCAGCTCATGTTGCATTTATTCAAACCTTCAATCCACACACCAGAGGGACACCTCAGGAGGAATGAGTATTTAATGTCATAACCGTGCTCAAATTAGTCAGGGTTGCAGAGAAATTCTTTTAACAGGGATATACAGATGTGCATTTCCACTCTGTTAAAGTGCATTCCTTTTCTTGGTTAAGTATACTTGCCTAGAAGATTCGATGCAAAACTAAAAAAGTAAATATTAGACACATTAGAGCACATCTTGTACAATCCAGTAGATTTAGTAGATTTTATAGTATTATACCACAATGGCCCATCAGATAACTGACCACCTCACAGAACCAAGGTTCCTGGTTCAATCCTGAGCTCAGATTACTGTCTGTGTGGTGTTTCTGTGCATGTTCTCCCTGTGTCAGGGTGGGTTGACTCCAGGTTAGTTTCCTCCCATTTCCCAAAATCGTACCAGTAGGTGGACTATGGCTATGATAAATAGGTATGAATGTGCGTGCATGGTGATCCTGCGATGCACTGCTGTCCGATCCAGCTTATATTTCCTCCTCAGGCCCACTGTTTCCTTGAATAGGCTCTGGATTCACTTCAGCCCTGACCAGGATTGAGTGAGTGAGTGAACATTCATCAGTTAGGGAACAGTTTATAATTTCATACCATTCTGTCTCATGTCCTCATCTAACACCTTTGCTTGCTTAATGAGTGGCAAATGTGAGAAAACTATGGTGGGTAATTAGGGTAATTAAACTTAGATCTGTAAGAAGGAAAGTGTGCTGGAATTGATGTCAGTGACCTTCCTTTCACAACTGCACTGAAATCCCCATGTCTAGACTCCGCTGCATTAATTAGAAGCAGAACAGCTTTTTTAAACCTGTTTTTCCCACATACTACTACTTGTGCTGCACTCACATTTTTAGGAGAGGTGCACCTGCCCAACTTCATTTCAGGCTGCTGACGGCTTCTCTCATCAGCTATCGCATAGAATGACCAAATGACCTCACCTCCTCTCCTACGTTACCTGCTAGTGTTCTTCCCTGAGACTTATTTATCAGAGGGGTGGGGGCACAAAGACAGGCTTTATTCTGCCCCCCACCCATGTAAAGATGAATTTCTCTGGAATTCCTACCCCCCACATTGATGACGATAAGCTTTTAAGCATTTTTTTTTCTTGCTCTAGTGAAGTTCTGATTAATGTTTGAATACAAGGATGAATATTTTAAAAATGATCTTCTCGCTATAACTTTCATGGGGCACTAACTGCCTAGGAAGAAGGGACAGTCTGGCATTTCTCCCAGCGCCCTTACTGTGATTGATAGAGTAGCCGCTAAAGGGGAAACATTGGTCTGGTCATGTTCTTATAAACATCAACACACTGCTTAGGAAAAGCAGGCCTCTGCTTTCAGTGCCAGACGTGTAAATAAGCTTCCCTGTGGGAAGAGGGGGAACTACTGCGCTGTGCAGTGCTCTCACGTACACCAGTAATCATTACCATTGTTTATACTCCAGAGCATGCACACAAAAATGCAAGCATTTGTCTTTATGTGGCTATTACTGCATATCAAATGAAAATGTGTCTCAGACCTTTCGGAAAAAGGGCCCACAAATTCGTGAGGGTGCAGTAACCAATCATAGCGCTGACGCCCTCTAGAGGCTAAGAGCAGCACTTCTTGTCTTTGCATCAAATATTGTAGAACTATGACACATGTCCCCAAAGTGGTGAAGCCCAATGGCTGTCTATGCTTCTGCACCCATCAGTCCCCTGCTGTCTCTTTCTATGTGAAATATTGTAATTTAAAAGTAGGAAAATATTCATATTACCTATTATCATAGAGACTATTTAGTTAGAAGTGGTCTGTAAAACTTACATAATTTATATGAACAGGATTTAGCCATTACATTATAAATGTACATCTATCTGTATAATCAAGGAACCTTATAAAAAAATATTCCACCTGAATATGTCTAATCATTTTACAGTGTTATTTGTCTCTCAAATTGGTCATGCAACATTAACGGCAGACCCTTACACAACATTCACGGTTGGACGTTGTCTGCTTGGCAGCTGAAGAGAAAGGGATAATGTTTCTGTAGTATTTCTACACCAATGGTATACAAGTAGATACAACGCTCTCTTGCTCATTTTACCCAGAGAAGCTGACAGTGCCCAACTCCGAATGTTATCTAAACATTGTACAACATCTTAGATAAACTCTAAGCATATGATGAATAACCTTCTGTATGCAACAAAACTAGATTTTTTTTCCCCTCCTCTTGCTGTGTATGCAAGTTTTATTTTCTATACTGTTTGTACTGTTACGTCTTTAGTGTCTTATACTGTAATTTCACAGAAGTCTTTATATGTTTCTCCATTGGGATTTGTTTTGGGGGCTGCTCAGGGACACATTTGACGCGGGGTGATGGAAAATGGAAAGAACAAGCAAAATGTAGAAAGGTTTCTTTGACTGATGCCTCAATGATCAATGTGCTACTGTGTTCAGTCTACATAAACATTTCTGCTTTAGTTTTAAATGTCTAATTTCAAATGTAAATATATATAATTGTAAATGTAAATTATATATGTATGTAAATACATATATATGAACATACAATTCCTAGTCATTTGATTACAAAGGCAGGCTTCTTTCTTCTTCATAGAGTCATGCATCAGAGAACACATCATCTTTTCCAGCCATGGAAGTGCAAATTCATTTTTTTTTAGAATAGTGCAAATTCATTTTACTGTCTATCTGGTGTACCTGCAAACCTCCTGAGGTAGGTGAACCGATTATCCGAGGCAAACATTTGGAATGCTCCAGAGGGAAATGCTCCAGAGGAAAAGTCTGGCAGGGAATAAAAATGGATCAGCTTTACGCAAAAGGCATAATGTTAATTGGTGACTTGTCTAATATCCTCCACTCGCTGTATGCGTACTTTTAATAGACTTTGACAGATAGTCGGATCATATGATTATAATACTCAGGTTGGCGTTTTTTCATGTCACTGTTAGAAAGGGTGGGGGTGAGGTTGGGGGCTCACCCTCTAAATAAACTTTGGAGTTCAGGACTGGGGGAAAGAGACGGCGGAGAGCTGAAGTCATCAGTTATCGCTTGGAGAGTGTGTTGCGCCGTGGGCAGAGAGCGAGAGAGAGACAGAGAGTTGCTCAACCGTGAAACTTTGAGCTGTCTAGACTGCGTCACAGGCTAATATATGTATATATATATATATAAAGGCGAGTTGAAGTCGATATTTTAAGCCGAAATTGTGTGAAAGTTCTACTTAAGATAGGCTGAGATGCCTCTGAGACGCGGACCTCCTCCTACATACCGAATCCGATAAAGTTGCGCTCACACACCTGGACACACCGCGCTCTTTCCGCCGGGGACTACAGAAGACAAGGACAGCGGATAAGCCACATTTCCAACATTTCCTTTCTTCACGTCCACATTTTGTCCCGTTTCCCAGCTGTAGCCGTAGTGCATCGAAGAACAAGCAGTCGGTTTTTGCTAGGAAATGAAATCTGTGCGGCGGACGGAAGACTAACGAGTTTGTTCGCTCCGATGCAATGTGCTGCACCGTGTGGATACCGAGCTGCCTCGCTGTCTTCTAGCGGCTTCTATGAGGAGTTCTTACAGGATGTTGGTGCCGAATCGGCCCAGGTGTTTTTGGGCGATTGTAAATTCGCCTGAGCAGAGTTGCGGCTTCTGCCCGCTGTAAGGAAGCGTGCCGTGCGTTGCATTACACGTTCGGCGCAACGCCTGTGTCGAGGACATTAACATTGGCAAGACAAGCATCGTTCCCCCCCCGGTTACTATGCAATTGCAACTAATCTGCATTGTATTGATCTTGCACTGGATGGAGTACGCAAACTGTCAGCATCATACCTCCAGGCACCGGCAGCATGAGCGTAAGTAGCGCGCGCTCTTTGGGGCGAGGCTACGCGCGCACCTGCACACACTCTTGTTGTTGCGCGCCGTGGATTCACGCACTGTTTTCTAGGATGCATTTTTTCCGTCTTTTTAGTTTAGTGATACATAAGCCTAACCATTATACGAAACAGTATTTAAGTTGCTTAATCAAAGTTCGGGTTAACGTTGTTCCTTTTTTTTTTTTTTTTTTTTTTTTTTTTTTAAAGAAAAAAGAATCACAAATACACAAATAATAAGTCTGTAATAAAGATCCAAAGAAAAGAAAATGATATTACTTTAATGGATCACACTTGCGCAATGGCAAAAAAAAAAGATATAAGAAATAATAGTGCGTGCTGTTTTATTATGGCCTGCTTGGTTTTATAGCAGTTCATGTTTACATTGTTTCATTTTAAGCCCAAAACTTAGAGCCACAGCTGTGCAGGTTGCGGTACTCACAGAATGAAGTCGCCTATGCTGTCAATCAGTTAGGGCTTTATGATGAACGAGAATGCAATCTCTTTTCCTTACAAAGGCAGCAGTCGGATTAAATATGCCTACACGCAAACTGCATTTTGATTTGTGCTTATGGCTTTTAATGAGCCATCAGGGCGCACTGCTCCACTCGCTCTCTAGCGGTCAGTGCAAAGTAGAAAACTGTGGCTCAGTGTGTCTCTAACAAATCCTTCAGCTACTGAGACACTGAAGTGAGGGACACAGTGTGTTGAAGGGAGCCAGTCATTTTCTACTGATGCCTAATGCATAAAAACAAAAAATATACATAAATAAAACTAACATTGCCAATATATAAGCATTTACCATTTAACATCTTTGTATATCCCAATATTGGTTTTGTAGTGGACAGGGTCCAAGACATATACTGGATTATGACAAATTGCATCAGTGGAATAATTATGAAGCAAACTTGAAATTGTATCTAAATAAAATAGTATTTAGGACGATTAAAAAAAACAACCTTGATGGACGCACAGATTGTCACTGTTAGTGAAAATGGCTGTATGAAATGTGAAAATGTGGATATTGTCTCTTTAATCCTCTTTCAGGAAGCTAGTTCAATCACTTGCACATCTTTGGTTTTAACTTATTTAAAGCAAATTTTAAGCATCAAAATATTAAATTTCTTTTGTTCTCTGCTACAAGAAGGGTTAGAAAGGAAATGTGCGTAAAGTCGAACAGATAGAATAATCTGTATTGTTCTGTTAATGGCACCAAAGTGGAATGAAAGTTTAGTCCTAGTGGAAGTAATCATTACAATCTTCAACAACAACAAAAAAACATTCATCAACAAATTCAAGGCTGATAGAGTTGCGATCCATTTCGTGAGACAGAGATCACAATATGAATTTACAGTGAGTGACCCAGCGGACGCTTGACCTCAAATGCTTCCTGCCTCCTGCGTGAGCAGTCCTGCGTCAACGACTTGTTTTTTGCATCGTAAAGAGACGTGTGCTAGTTGTTTATAATTCCTTAAATTTCATTTCAACGCTTGCAGCCTGGGATGGTGTTTTAGGCTCCTCTAATTCACTGTGGTATAACATTCAGCATGACTATGCATGAATTCGTGTTGCTTGAATATATTGTTCAGTGAGTCATGTGGATGTAACTGAGCCTCCAGATGCATTGCCATCCTCATGCCTGGTGCTGTTCCATTTTTATAGCCATGCTATACCAGCATGCAGTCTCCATTTACTGCTCATTAATGATCTTATGCGAATTAAATATGACAAATGCGGGCAATATTCATCAGTGTTGCACATTTATTTTGTATGTTTCGTTTTAGCTAATCAACTTTGTCTGTGTGTGGCCACCTCATATAATTAAAGTCTCAGGAAATGAACTGTGTTTGACGTTGATTCAGAGCAGAAGTCTCTGGCCATGGTTCAGTGCTGTGCCTTAATTCTTGAGTCTAAAATACTGTGATTTAACTACATTTTAACAGTGGTGCTAATACGTTTGATTCTGGGAACCTTGTTTTGTGGTCTCTGGGTTTGAACCATGACGAAGCGAATTTGTGAGAGTTTAAATTTTAGAGCTGCTTGTGCTTCACTTATGCAAGTAGGCCCAGAACTTGTGGCAGCACGAGGGCAGGCAAAATTCCTCTGAGTTAAGAGTTCTGTGAATCAGAAGGTCTTGGCAGGAACGCATGTGGGCAAATGGACAGCAGTTGTAAAGATTGCAGAGATATGTCAAACAGAATATCCATGATCTATTGCAATCTGTCAGCCAAGGCTGAACTCAGGGAATCAGGAGAGAAAAAAAGATGCTCTAGCACAGTTCATTGGCATGGAATGCAAGAGCAGGGAGAGAACAGGTTGAAAACACCTCTTCACTTGTATGGTATGGTGGGGATAAACCTTCTGTTTATCTCTGTGTATTTTCATGTAGATATCTGAGTGCACTTAGGAGGGAAGGTTTTGTGCTGCGATTCATGTTCACAGTAGATGTAGAGTTCATCAGTGTAGTTTAAAATAAAAGTGACAGTGCTTTTCCCTGTTTGCATCACAAATGGAGTAATAAAGAAAGATTGACAGCTCATAATTATTTTTTTTATTGAAAAAAAAAAAAACATTAGCGGAATAAAAGGCTTACAGGCAAACAATATTAATCTTGTCATTAGATTTAATATCTGTGAAAATCTCTAGAATATTTCATATCTTGCTCCCCTTGAAGAGAGGGACAGAGCTCAAGGGCAGTTACTCTTGCCTTGCCCAAAACCTCTCCTCTTAGAACCTGTACAGTCAGGTTAGTCTTTCCTACCATCTGAGCCGCTCACCTGCAAGAAACACATGGAACCGATTGACTTCAATCAGGAGTCCTTTCACGTGCAGCCAAGGAGCATCATACATTTTTAGACTCAGGAATTCAATGAGGTATTTAATGTAAATCAGTCACTTTGGCACAAATCTGTAGCCTGCACTGTTAAGCTGATGTAATCAGTGACCATATGCTCTATGCTTTATTCCTTAACTGCCTGTTGTGCTGAATGCTTGACTGTTTGACATTAGTATTTAAACTGAAACAGTGAGGCCTCACGTTGCACTGCTATTTTCACTGGCTTTGTGAACTGAGGACTTGAAAGACAGCGTGCCCTCATTGCCAAACCTGCTTTATAGTGAACACAGTTTTCCTGATTCTGAAAATCATTCCTTACCGAATCCATGCCCTCTATGTTCCAATTCACACAGAAGTGGGAAAGCACAGTGATTTGTACATTGAGATAACACAGGAGTCAAAGGATGGAGAATGTTTACATGTTTGTGAACATGTTTCTAGGGCACTGTTCCAGCCTGTTCCCTTAGTCTCATGCTGGCACGATTTTATTCTCTAGGTTTTTTCCACAACAAGGTTGTCCTGTTATTAAGGTTATGAATGCAATTGCTACTGTGCTGACATTTGCGTGCAAACCCCGGTATGCTGCGTGTCTCTGCTGATTAGTTTCCCTGGCAGGAGAACGCACAGATGAGGGTGCTTCCTGTCATGTTTATTATTATGCTACATTATGGTCATTGTCACAGCCTTAATTAATAGCCCTGCTCATTCCTTCACCGAACCTGGAACTATTTAACTTTTTACAAACATTCTTTGTGCTTCAAAATGTGGAGGGGAGCCAAAATGCCACTTGTGGCTTTTTTCAAAACGTTCAACAAAAACATTGAGGTGTATGTGTATTATGAACACTTTAATCTTTGCTCATATCCTGGAATTGATTTGTTTAAATGTTACCTGAGTACATTTTAATCCAAGCCAGAAACTGAAATGCAATTAGGTAGCCCAAGACTATAAGCAAAGAATGGTGAGCTCAGTAGTCTTAACTACGTTATAGGTATGTAATAGTTAGAAAAATGTGAGAAGGTTCTAACTGAACAGTAAAACAAATTCAGCTGCTCAGCACTGAATCATTTCTTTTTTTTTTGCGGATAGAAGGATACACATCTAGGAATGTGCAAGACCATGAAAAATATACACATCACATATGTGTCTGGGAAAGTGCAAGACTGTAAAACATCTGATCTGTGTACATAAAACAGAGTTCCTTAATTTTTCAAAAGCCGCTTTAAACGCAAAAAAGCAGCACACCATTATTGACCTCTATTTTAGGCCCAGGCAGTAAAATAAAGAACTGTGAACATCCTTGCAGTAAAATCTGGATCAAAGCTTATTCAAAGCTCTGTCTTTTGTGAATTTAGGAAGTCCGGGATGCCTGGGAGGCTGTCTGACCTGCTCGGCTTCAAATGGCTGCCTGACATGCATGCCCAGGCTCTTCATTCACCTGGAGAGGGATGGCATGAGGCAGATCGGCGTGTGTCTGGCTTCCTGTCCCAAGGGTTTCTTTGGCACTCGCTCACCTGAAAAAAATGACTGTTCCAGTAAGAACAATGACTAATCCCTGTCTATAAACAATCATAAAGATGTAATTCTGGTGGTTTAATAAGCACCAAGATGAGTAACAGGTCCATGATGTGTCTTTCAGAATGTGGCTCTGAGTGCGACACCTGCTTTGACAAGAATTTCTGCACACGCTGCAGAGCGGGATCGTATCTTCACAAGGGGAAATGCCAAGAGAGCTGCCCAGATGATTTAGTGCCCAGTGATATCAAGAGGGAGTGTGTCGCATGTGAGTATCCTTCTCTTATTGTACAGATTTATCACAATTCAGTGGTCTAAGAAGAAATGAAAGAGCTATGTGTTATAATGGACGCATTAGCCGTTCTGGAGCTAGGATTCTTTAGATTCTCAAGTACAATTTGTCAATTGGTTGGCTAAAAATAGGAAGCCCTTACAAATTGTTAAATTACTTCCAAGAAATTGTAATAAGACTACTTTATTCATTACTAGGAAAAAAACCCAACACTTCTCATTTACCATACGTTTAAATTACTCTCTAAATGTCAGACAATCTGGTCCAACTAGAAATCACAGGCATATTAAAGTACTTTATTAAGCAAGAAACAACCAAGCACAGTAAAAGTAGTTTAAAAGGCATGACTGAGCACTGTCATTGCCCTGAACAAAAGTATTGTTGCATAACCATGCAAGGATTAAATTATGAATTCATCTTATGCTGCTTGAAAACTATTATATAATCTGACAAGCAGTTAGATCAAAATGTAATCTTAATAAAATGGAAATGTAACAGAGTTGGGTAAGTGGTTCAGCATGCTACATAATTAGATGAGTAGACAGATTACTTGTCAGTGAAAAGTTCTTTCCAGTTTAGGCATAGGTTACCCATCACAGTAAGTAGTGCAGTTCAATTGAATATAATGATGTAATCATGTGTTCTTAAATGTACCCTCAGTAGTTTTAAAATGTAAGCTACACTCTATAAACACTGGTCTACGCTCACTGTCCACTTCAATATGAACATGTGTGTACACCTGCACATTTATCAGCCAATCATGTGGCAGCAGCATAAAATGCATAAGATTATGCAGATACAGGATAAGAACCTCTGTTCATATCAAATATCAGAATGGGGGGTGATCTCTGTGACTTTAACCATGGCATGGCTGTTGGTACCAGATGGGCTGGTTTGAATATTTCAGAAACTGCTGCTTTCCTGGTAATTTCACACACAACATTCTCTAGAGTTTACACAGAACGGTGCAAAAAACAAAAAGCACATCCTATGAGTAGAAGGTCTGCAGGCTGGAACACCTTTATGTGAAGTCCAGAGGACCAGACTGGTTTGAGCTACAGGAAGGCTATAGTGACTCAAATAAACACTCTGTACAACCATGATGAGGAGAAAAGCATCTCATGATGCACAACACATTAAACCCTAAGCCTGGTGGGATACAATGGCTGAAGACCACACTGTACAGTCAAAACCTTAAGTTCAAAGCTGCCTTAAATGTTTAAGTTAAATCAAATTGGAATTACTACTTACTTCAACTCATGACTTTATGCCTAGTTTGGCTTTGGATTCCTTTCTGCATGTTAATGTGACTATATAGTGCTTGTTGTTTCAATTTAAAGTACAGATGACTTATTAACATGAGTTTTTTTCATTTGTCTCATTTATTGGCTAAGTTAAAGGTAGTATTGACATTACTTTTCTACATAAGATTATGTTAAAACATTTAGTGTTGGAAATTGTGACTTGTAGTTATATTGTATTAGAGGAAAATTGCTGAGAAGCGATTTCAAGCACGACTCGCTGGTTCAAAACAACGTAGCTTTATTAAACAGTAACAAGACCCTGGGAGTAACACAAACACCTGTACATGCACCAATGGGAGGGTTACAGCAGCACACATAGAGAACACAAGGAGGGTAGAAAACAACAACAGCAGAACATCCAACCTGCGCTGCATGTCAGGAACTCTACATCATTCCCCTACATCCACCTGGAAGTTTCTTCCCACTCCCTACAATCAACAAACACCACTTCCGAGGCTTTAGCTATCTTTATTTTCTTGGATGAAACCTTGAATATCTGTAAGATGCCATGTATTATCAAAAATAAATAAATAAAGTGACACACACTTGAGCTGTTAGACAAAGTCATAACTCTTTACATTTCTACATCATTAAAGTCATTTAAAAACCATGTGAACCAGGTGAATGACTGATCTAGTTGAAACATTTTGATAATTTAAGGTAAATTAAAGGAAGTTATCGTGACTTATTCTTTAAACGATTTTTTCCAGTGCACATCACATTCCACCCCTGTCAGCCGAGAAGAAGATCATTGGCACAGTCTCACTCAAACCTGACAGTTAAAGACTGGAAAAAGACCGGTCTGTTCTAATATTCAGTTGTCCAGTTTGGGTCAGTCTGTTCCCATGAAAGATCCATGTTCTTGGAATCTGGTGTGGTCTTCTGTCATTGTAGCCCAACCACCCCAAAGCTTTGATGATTTGTACATGCTTTTCCACTCACCATGGTTGTAAAGAGTGATTATATAAGTTATTATATCCTCCCTGGCAACTTGAACCAATCTGGCCATTTTCCTCTAACCTCACTTGTTCACAACTTGTTTCCATGCACAGAACTGTCACCCACTCATATTTTTTAGTTTATGCTCCATTCTGTGTAAACTCTGAAACTTGAAAGTGAAAGTTGTGTGTGAAATTCCCAGGAAATCAGCAGTTTCTGAAATACTCAATCTGGTACCAACATACATGCCATTAAAGTCACAAAGATTACACTTTTTTATAATATTTGATGTGAACGTTAACCGAAGCTCTTGTCCTGTATCTGCACGTTCATAGGCATTATTGGATAACTGCAACAGTGTGCAGATGTTCCTATAAAAATATAGTGTGAGTGTAATTTGAGTAATTTGACTACAGTAATGTATAACCTTGTACTGTTACCCTCACCCTCATGAGTGAAACTGTATGAAAAGATATAACCGTTAACCCACCTCTAACCCTCTAACACAAACTTATTCATTTTTTTTACTCATTTGCATATGCGGCATCATGCCGAGTCTAGGAATAAGGGTGAATTCGATGAACAGAGTGCTAATTTGTTTTGCTTTGATTATATTTAAGTGTGTGTGTGTGTGTGTGTGTGTGTGTGTGTGTGTTCATGTTTTTTTTATTATTTTTTTACCTGGACATTTGGCTGGTTCACTTAAGGAAAACTGCTTTCTTACAAAATGGCCGATTAAAAAAAGTGTTAAGGATTTCCTTAAACTGAATTTGAGGTTTGGCTTAGATTTAGGTGTAGGCATAAGATTAATTAGCTGTATTAATGAATAATTATATCACTGTAAGCTTCTAAGGAGGAAAACAATACAAATGTGCATATGTGTGTGTTGGTCTTACAGCATGCCCAGTGAACTGTGAGTCGTGCCTGAACAGTGACACCTGTACAAGGTGTATGCCAGGTCATTATCTACTGCACGGTCAGTGTCACAGCATCTGCCCTGAGGAGTTTGAGCCCAGTGAGCAGTCAATGGAGTGTATCCCTAAAGGTGAGCGCCACCAGACATGTTGTCGAATAAGTTCCTGATCAAAGCGTGCACCTATGTGTTTCCCAATGAAAAAGGGGGATAATATTGTCAATTTGTCCTCACTGTCTTGTCTCTTGTTTCAGTGCACTGTGAGGTGGGAGAGTGGAGCGAGTGGGGGCCGTGCTCACGGATAGGGAAAACCTGCTTTGGAGAAGAAAGCCGCACACGGATAGGCCTGCAGAACCCCAGTCCTCAGGGCAACCCCTGCCCTTCCACCTTAGAGAAGAGAGAATGCTTTGTTAAGAAAAAGAGATGTGGTAAGTTTCATGTGGATGTGACACGGTGACGTTTATTACCTCCTGGTTCTAGGTGGGTTCAGAGATTTTCGGGATGTAGTTTTAAAAATACATGTACGTCATAGGTTTTTTGCTTGCTTAAGGTATGCAACAGAAATCATGTAGAAATGCAAATAAGTAACACTCTAGAAAATGTCACTGTGTTTGAATTCAAGAACACGAAGATGGCACAGCAAACAAGCAACTAATATTTATTTATATTTTTTATAGAAATTATTACATCATTTAACAGAGTATTTGTTCTGTTTGATTTTCAAAATCATTCTTTATCCTCATCAGTGTGAATAAATGGAGCACTATCATCATTTCCGAATTCAAAGGGCATTTCAATGGGCATTTATTGCCTGCAGTAGTGCATGTTGAAACAACTACAAAATTACACCAAAGGTCAAAAGCGTTTAGATTTTAGCAGTATCGGCTTCATACCTTGTGAAAAATAAAATTCTTTTAAATGAAAGAAATAAGTACTTTCTAACCAGAGCAAAAACTCCCCAAAGGAACAGTGGAAAACTGGCTTTGTTAAAGCATATTTATGTGATTACACTGAGTGTTCGTTTGGTTGGACTGCTGTGTTTAAGGCGTTAAATTGAGCTTTGTGATAGATAGCAGACTGGATTTGTGACCACATCCCTCCTGGTGCCTTGTGTGAATGTGCATCCCAGACTGTGTGTGTGTTTGTTTACACTCCTCTTCAGCCTTTTATGTACTAATGAATAATGTGACATTTTAAAAAACAGAGCTAATCCCAGTTCCTATGCTTAGAACCTGACACAAAAAGTGGGGGGGTGAATAACAACTCTATAACCTCTTTGTGATTTTCTCTCACTAAAGAGAAACACACACACATCTTGCCTGAAGGGGTTTCCGTGGCACATTAGCTCGTAGCAATAAGTCGGCATGATGTTGATCCCCTGGGGCCGCCAACAAGGGTGCGTGTTACACACTACAGGCTCGGTTATTGACCTCGTCTCCGACTGCGATTACCCAGCTGCCCCTGCTCCTGGAACATCAACTGAGCACTAATTATCTGCCAGGGCTCTGTCCCATCTATGTTTATGTTTTGCGTACCCCAGCAGGGTCAGTGGTCCGACCCCCGCCAGCCCTGAGTAATCCCAAGCAACCCTCTGACACTGATACATCCTCCCCCTCACCCCCATATACACACGGCTTTATTTTTCCTCCTGCCAAGTCCTTCCTCTCTGCTTTCCCCTACTTGTCATTTGTTTTTCCCCTCTATGCTTCCTGACCTTTATCATATAAAGGCTGTTTCAATCCTAAATCCTGTGCCCTGGTCATTCCCTTTCACCTCATCTGTTTTATTTATTTATCTGTCATAATCTTGAACACAACTCAGCTTAAGTCAGGTAGCACTGATTGATTATACTGAGCTATCACATACTTTAATATATTATTAATGTTAATATTAATAATATTAATATTAATATCTGTTCCCAGTTCAGACTATGCTCTGGAAATAACTGTACTGGCCAACAGCACTTTGTTTGAGGGTTAATTTACCCTCAAAACCACTGTCCCTTTATTTGTCCCTGCTAGGACAGTCACAACAAGGTGACGAAGCCTGATGCATTCCTCCTACGGGACGAAACAAAGCCCTTAATCCCTGCCTGGCTCCTGCCAAAAGCCCCCGGATGACAGCATGCTTGTCCACATCCTCATTAATGTAATTCTGGCACTCTGTCCTCCGCATCATATCTGGTTTGAGCTATCTGCTGAAACACAGTCCTGAGCACCACTCAGGACCTGACCAACCATGAACAGCACTTGAGACCAGAATTCTGTGATTTCTCTCCAGTTATGTCCTGTGACAATTACATCTGGTTTCTCATATAGTCTTCAACTTCCTCTTCCTTCCTTGCCATTTTTCAATCACTCTTTTGAAAATTGTGAATAATCAGTGCCAGATGATGCCTATGTTGAAATATTGACGTTGAACTGAGAAACATAAGCAACTTCAAGCTGAGTTTTGGCAGCCAACCTGCTTTTAAGAGTTGCAACATGTTTTTGAGGACTGTGAGGTTCAGGCACCGGCTAGTTTGTTGATAATACACGCGTGATGAATAGATCCATTTTCACATGGCTGTTTTGTACAGATCCAACTTTAAATGGACTCCCCCACCAATCCCTCATCCAGATCATTTAACAAGGCCTTCCATCTGCTCCAGCAATGATGACCAGATGCTGAAGAATGTGTTATATTCTTGAAGAAACAGCCTGTATAATGATATCCCATTTGGAATCAATGCATCGCTTTACAGTTTATAGAAATGCTAGACAGTCTTCTAGCTTTGAAATAGACCCAATAAACATATCCATAATGATCCGAGCAGCACCCTGATGGTGTTATGGCTTGCTTTGTAGGAAATGCAGAGATTATGACTAATCCACTGATCACTAAATCGTTATGACAAAGAAAACAATGTGTACAGAGGGGACTTCCTGTGTATAAAGAGCAGGGAGAGAGGGAGGGGTTTCAGTGTGAATGAGTGATGGGCATGGAATTACAGTGTGTGTGTGTGTGTGTCGTGTCTGTGTGTGTGAGTCTGTGACGGCTGATCAGTCGCAACTGAAATGAGACAGCTCTCTCAAAACAATCCCAACTGGCTCAAGTCTGTGGGAGGCATGGTGGGGTCTGCCTACCCAAGGAGAGTGTGAGAGATAGAGGAACAGTTGTGTCTCCTCACGGCCGACACTCTCACCCTTCATTATTTGTTCACATTTTTTAAACAGCCATAGCTGGTAGGGGCCTGTATCGGTCTGGCTGGACCCCAGGAATGTGCAGGTCAGTGTGGGCTGCAGTGGGCAGTCTGCCCTGATCCCCCAGCAGCAAAGAGAGCAGCACTGATAAATTGAGTCCGAGTGAAGGGATGCAAGCAGGGGGAGGAAGCTGGGTGTCCACCTCAGCACTTTTCCAATCCTCCACACAACAGAGCTCAGCCTTGCTCCGCTCATCCACTGATAAGCCTCCGGCAGGAATTGAAATTGGCTCTTTGGGAGTGTTGAGCAACACCAGATAAAGTAACATCCACAGAATTTTATTTTAAGGTCTTCTGTTTTTGACAAATACAAATCAGGAAAGTGGTGGTTTGCCAAGTTTGCTGCTTACAAAAAAGACATTGAGAAAAAATGAGAAATGTTATTAAATAAGAGCTTGTGGTTTGATGGATCAACCACAGAGACATTACATTATTCAGCCTACAGTGTGTAACACTGTGAGAATAATACCAGTAAATCTAAATGTCATGAAATTTACCAGATCTGCAATGCAAGAAGATGTACTGTAAGTTTACTGTATATATGTAGCTAATACTGTCGGTATACTCGCGGCTTATTAATCAGTTATTATTTAGTAAGTGCTGTAAATTATTCAGTAACTACAGTAAAATGAATAGTACAACCCCAATTCCAATGAAGTTGGGACGTTGTGTAAAAAAAAGAATACGATGATTTGCAAATCCTTTTCAACCCATATTCAATGGAATACACTACAAAGACAAGATATTTGATGTTTAAAACGGATGAGCTTTATTGTTTTTTTGCAAATATTCTCTCATTTTGAATTTGATGTCTGTAACACGTTCCAAACAGACTGAGGAACAGCTTCATTCCAGAAGCTGTAAGACTCATAAACTCCCACCTTTCAAACACTAAAACGACACTTCTGAGGACACTCAGCCACTTTTTACACACACTGGACACTTTACCCACACATGGACACTTTATCCA
>JANCOA010000049.1:11671785-11691243 GCA_024363135.1 Leptodoras oyakawai
CCGGCTGGGCACCGGCTCCCCCGTGACCCCGTAACTGGGAATAAGCGGTACAGAAAATGACTGACTGACTGACAGTCATTAGAGCATTAGAGCTGTCAGGCACTGATGTTGGGTGAGGAATTCTGGAGTGCAGTCTTCACGGGGTGCATGTTTGTGTCTCTTAAAGCGACAGAACACAAAGATGTGTGAAAGTACATGCTTCCAACGTGGCAACAGTTTGAAGAAGAACCATATATGCATGCGATGGTCAAGTGTTGACAGACTTTAGGTCATGTAGTACATCAGTATTTACTGAATGCTTACAGTTAAGGCTGTGTGCATCACTAGGGGTGATGAAATGTATTTATTTATTTTTTTTTATTAAAGCCGTATTGATGAGATTAGATTGAGATGTGGCTATCATAATGTACTAACATATACAGAGCTGTGGTAATTATGTTCATTAAGGCAGTGGGAGCTCTGTGGTTACATTGGACTGCTGATCGGAAGGTCATGATTTCAAATCCCAGTATCATTAAACGGCTACTGCTGGGCCCCTGAGCAAGGCCCTTAACTCTCAACGGCTCAGTTGTATAAATGTTAAGTTAAATGTAAGTGACTCTGGATGAGGGTGTCTGCCAAATGCTGTAAAAGTAACACAGACCAAGAGATTATCCTCTTCTAACAAAGTTTCTAATGTAGCGTATAGGATAATATAGCAATTCATTAATATGCCCTTATGTCCTTTTATCACACATTAAAATCCGGGTAGTGTCTTCATTTTCTGTGAACTTGTTTAACCTTAAGGGACTGACTGAGTGTACTAAGCAGGAAAGTTATATGATGGCTTTTGTTTTGTTCAGTTGTATCAGCATTTCCACATGACCTGCATCGTCCTCATTCTGAGAAGATCGTACGGCTTTTTGTTCCAGTCGTAGTTCATTCCATGGCTTACTTTAATCATTTCATACAGCGGTTCAACACGCGCCCCAGGGTGGGATGGGTAATGCGACAAAGTAATTCCTGTAGGTTTTGAAGTCGGTTAGTAGGTTATGATCCTTGTGAACGTACACAACGCTCCCAGTGTGTCTGCTGTTGTTGGTAGCAGTTCTTGAAACTGTGCTCGTCACCTGTGACTGGGTCGAGTCTCGGTCGCGACTCTATGGATGTTCTTTACATTTACGTTTATGGCATTTGGCAGACACCCTTATCCAGAGTGACTTACATTTATTATATTTATTCAACTGAGCCGTTGATGGTTAAGGGCCTTGTTCAAGGGCCCAACAGTGGCATACATGAGCCAAAGTTTGTCAACACCTGACCATCGCATGCATATGTGGTTCTTCCTCAAACTGTTGCCATGAAGCTGGAAGCATGTACTTTCATACATCTTTGTGTTCTGTCACTTTAAGAGACACAAACATGCACCCTGTGAAGACTGCACTCCAGGGTGGGGTGGCTCAATAGTTAAGGTGTTGGGTTACTGTATAGAAGGTAGGGGGTTCAAGCTCCAGCCCCACCAAGCTGCCCCTGTTGGGCACTTCAGCAAGGCCCTCAGCCATCAACTGCTCAGTTCTATAAATGAGATGTATGGAATGGAAGTCAGTCTGGATAAAGGTGATGCTCTAATGACTGAATGAGCAGTGGAAAGCCTTCCCAGAAGAGTGGGGGCAGGGTAAGCTCAGTGGTTAAGACATTTGACTACTGACCGGAAGGTTGTGAGTGTCGGGGCTTGAACTCCTGAAGTCCTGATCAATAACCCAACACCTTAACCGTTGAGCCACCCCTTTACTGTGCCAGAGTGGTTGCCTTTGAAACGTGTTTTAATCTTGGCCTTCTGGTACGAATTCTGTATGGGTGATCCCTTGAGAACAGTGACCCAGTTTTTTATTTGCTCTCTGGGCGAAGTGATTCCCAAGCTTGCCAGACATTCAGCACTTTGTCTTTTTGTCTCAGGATCGTACTCGAACGCTCACGATTCATCTCCTGTGATCACTCTGTCCAGGAAATTGTATTGTAAAATTGAATACAGTGTTTACTTCAAACACGCTTGCATTGTTCCAGTGACGAGGCACTTCAGCAGGGTTTCACAAAAACAAATGTCTGGGTACTGAGAAGGCTAGAATGCAACTGAAACGTTTATCTGAGATCCCACTACAGTTTATCTGAGATCCCACTCTAACTGACCTTGAACTACCATCCCCATTTCATTCTCATTACTTTCTGGACAGACCTCGTACACTTGAAAGGATAAACAAACCTTATATAATAACACATTGTATGAATTTAAGTGATTTCATTACAAATAATGCGTAGTATCTATAAAATGACAGCTCGTCGGTAAGGTTTATTTTTCAAATGAAAAGTTAAACGGCAACTATCCAGTAACTGGACCCTGCTGTCTGTTTAGGGTTTCTGTACCAGTTACCTCCTGGTTTAACCTCTGTCCGTTTAGCCTCTTGCCTGGATAGAGTCACACTCACTAACACGCTCACTCTGTCTCTGGTTTCACTTCCAGCATGATCCTGGCGCTGATCAATGATTGATGGGGCAGAGACGCAAGAACCTCGACTGCCAAACCATAAACTGTCCACATTGTGCTGTGAATACACTCATCACTCACAGCTAAAGCCAATCACAGAAAGAAAGAGAAACCCTGCACTCCAACAGACATCATCCTGACTGTAATCTTCTCCTTACTGAAATAATCGACTTGACAGACCTGTGTGTTCTTTGCTTGTTTATTTGCGTTGAAAGTAAAGCTTTGTGTAGTCATTTTATCTAGCTGTTTGTTCAAAAAGGCTCTAAAGCCGCAGCACTGCTCCCATCGTGCGTCGCTTCTCAGGGCTGAATCAACATGGCAATCTCACTGACTCATCAGAGCAGCTGATAAGCTTGCAGCTCGTGAGCACGTCATGTCCTCCACATGCTCGTCTTAAACGTGCCGTGATTGTGAGCATGTCCACCTGTTTCCCAGTTGGACTTTTTTTTTTATTGTAATTTGCTGGAATATGCTCTGTGTATCATGTTTTAATGTCATTCAGTTAATATTGTTAGTAAGAATGATTTCAAATTGTAATAAGCACACTTACTGCCAACTCGGCACGCGTTTGGGTTAAGTCAGAACACGTTTTTACTTAGGATTCAGGCAAAGGTCGTGTGTTCCTGTTTTCTGCAGTATTTCTCCTATGTTTTGGGGGTACCATGGTTACTTCTGTGCCTTCTGCTTTTCATTTTAACAAATCAGTTCATCTGTCAAGCAGCAGTTTGTTGACATGAGAAATTCTCACATTTATTAGCATATAAAGATGAGTCCAGTTGGAATGAAAAACACTATGCTCAGGGGTAATAAGCTGGGAATTACTGCTGTGCTCTGTTCATGATCTTTGGGTTGCAGTATATATTTAAGGTAGTGGTATGTCTAAAACAAATATAGTACAACTTTCCTGTTAATGTATCTGGTCTCATTTGTTTCATGCATAATCTTTATCCTCTTTTTCACATTGATTACCTTTCCAGCTTGTTGGGACTAGCTCAGCAGCAGAAAAAGCCCTGTTTTCTTAATGTACATCATTATCTCCTGGACTTTGCCCTGATCTATGTTTTTTTTTTTTTTACCTAAAGACGAAGTCCTACAATGTTGAATCAAAGTAGCTGTGACACAAATCAGAAATGATCCTACTGAATGATCATTATGTCATATTCATTTTAAGAGTAAATCCTTGCTTTTCTTTAGAGGTGCTGTTTGTAATTATTTATTTTTGGGGGGTTTTCCAGTTTGTAGTCTAATCATGTCATTTCAATTTTTTTTTTAATCTTATATCACCAGGCTAGCTTCTTTGCTTCATGATTGTATTTACATTTTTTTTAAATAGACTCAAGCTTCCAGCTGTTAAAGTTCCTCATAAAAGCCAACATACACAGATCAGACATAACATGACCTCCTCCTTTTCTCTACACTCATTGTCCATTTTCTTAGTTCCACTTACCGTATAGCTGCACTTTGTAGTTCTACAATTACAGACTGTAGTCCATCTGTTTCTCTCCATATTTTGTTAGTCCCCTTTACTCTGTTCTCTAATGGTCATGACCAGCACAGACTGGGTATGATTTGGGTGGTGGATCATTCTCAGCACTACAGTGACACTGACGTGGTACTGGTGTGAGTGGATCAGACCCCGCAGTGCTGTTAGAGTATTTAAACACACTGTGAGACACATCCACCATATTGCTCCACCCTGTAGATGTAAAGTCAGAGCTCATCTGTTGTTGCACAGTTTGTGTTAGTCATCCTCTAATCCTTCATCAGTGCTCAGAGGATGCTGCCTACAGGATGCTGGAGACTGGAGCTTTTTGGTTGGTGTATTATTTTCACTCCAGCAGCACTACTGTGTCTGATCCACTCACACCAGTACAACACACACTAACACACTACCACATCAGTGTCACTGCAGTGCTGAGAATGATCCACCACCCCCTGATCTGTGCTGGTCATGACCATTAGAGAACGGAGTAAAGGGGTCTAGCAAAGTATGTAGAGAAACAGATGAACTAGTCTGTAATTGTAGAATACAAAGTGCAGCTGTATGGTAAGAGAAAAGGAGGTGGTCATAATGTTATACCTGTTTGGTGTATGAGGTATGAGCCAAATTCCTACACATGCTTATACCTTTCTGGCTTCAGTGTCCACTGAGAATGTGAGAGAGGACTGTTTGGGAATACTGTTATAGGCTATAGCATTGTAACTAGAATGTTGTGAAACAGAAGAAGCAAGAATGATGAACTGCTCAGCCTGGGGGATATGACAAAATATATCACAATATGTGGGGACATTTCTTTGATGCACAATGTGTATCACAATATATAATTTAGCAAACAAACTCTGCAAAAACAGTAGTAAAATAAAGTTGATTACTTTTCCTTAATGTCTACAAAGATTGAGTTGTTTTTTAAATTGCATCAAGTTAAAGGCATTCATTCTGTACCATTTAATTTGTAATGATTAAAAATGTATAAGGAACTCACCATAATATCTCAGAAAACATGCTAGTTTATCATGATATTGATATTATAATCTATATTTTGTCCATCCCTGGTGACTGGTGCATTTAACTTGTGAAACCTGGAAGATTTAGTTAATTGAAGCCTTTTTCTTTTATATTAGTTGTTAACCTACAATGAGATATTTATTTATATTATGATATGGTCTTCCCTTAAAAAAAGCACCTAAACAAATGAAAAATGCATGGAAATAAAAACCAAAAAAAAAAAGGAAAACATGACTGGAAGTTTCTTGTTGTTTTTTTTAATCCAAAAGCAATCCAATTCCAATTTATCAAGTTTAGCAAGCATGTGTTACCCTTGCAGATCAATGTGTTGTGCTACCCCGCAGAAAGCTGATGAACTGATAAGTGACCCATTTTCTAATTTTTTTAAAACCCTGAATGCTTTATTGAAAATATGCATATGTAAGACTCGTCCTACACATTACATAACGGTACAATCACTTAGAATATTAACACAGTTAAATGCAAAACAGATCCTTCAGAATCTGATGCAAAGCAAACTGTTTGCCCGGTAACTGCACCCTGGGCTACATGGTTAACGTGCTGGCTCACAGCCATGCTTTCACAGCACAGGAAAGCAAAAACTAATCCTCTGAAAATGAAATACAAAGTCACCAAAAAAGGTGGTTTGCATATGCAGAATATTAAACATGATGTTGGTGATACAGTGTTTAACATTAGACCTAAGATGTGTGTGTGTGTGTGTGTCACTCCTCAGTGACAGGACAGGTTTGGCTGGTGAAGGGAGGGATGACCTGTACAGAGGAGTTTACCTGATGCAGGTGGAAACGTACATCATTTGAAGGGAAAGATATGTTCAGTCTAAATGATATTCTTGACCAGTCATAATACATGCCATAAAATACACACACATATAAAGCACATACTACAAGCAAATCATAATAGGCAAAGTTCCTTATGCTTGGTGACCAGACTGTAGCACACTGTATAGTATAAAGAACATCACATAGAGAAAAAATAAAAGGTAGTTAAGAGGCCACTTCTGAAGATATAGTTTCTATTATAGTTGAGGGAATAATAATTAAAACAAACTTAGACATAAATAATGAATTAAGCCAAATAAAAAGAGAAAAATCCAAAAATTGTGAAGATTATTGAATTGTATATCTAAACAATGTTAAAAAAAAAAAAAGAAAGAATAGAAATTAAAGCAAGATAAAAAAATAATCTATATAGAACAGCTGACAGACATATGGGGATTAGTACATTAGGATGGATATTGCAATAAGCCAAAACATGAATGAAAAATGATAAATTGTTTAGGCCCTAGCCTGCTTACATTACCAATGAACTGTATTCCTCTCGACCAGAATCAACACCACTGAGCAATTTACCATATCGTACAAAATCATACCTAACTCAGCCCGGTCGTACATGACACTTAATTTAATAAACACCCAATTAATTCACTGAAAAGCTTAACGGAGAACTTGCTACAATAACACAATCCAAATATGACCAACACCTATTAGCCATTTACAAAGGGAAAGCATTTTTTTCTTGCACTGACAATGGCTGATATTTACATGTGCTCATGACCTTGTAAATAAGGTCCAAGTCTTATATGGTGTCCACAAGTAGGACAGCATGGAACGAGGAGCATGCGGATAAGAGAGAACGGCAATGGGCGCCTAATCTCAAATCTCATTGATGAGTCTCACTCGTGGGTCAATCCCTTTCTGACAGATTAAAAGATTCAAGTAATGTCAGTTTAGGGGACATTACACTTCCTGTCTTACCCTGGCCCATAGTAAGGGCCATTACCTCTCACACACTGCATCACCTCTCACACACTTACCCATTATACATACATAAGAACTGGAGACTTTAGAAAACAAAAGTACCAGAAACTTTGTAGAAAAAAGTCAGTTTTTAAGATTTTACTCAGATATTGAAATGGGTCTGATCTCACTGTTAAAATGCCTGCAAATTCAGTCAATTAAAATTACTGTAAATATGGAAGAATATTACATTCTGCTGGTGAAAATGTCTCTCAGGCACACAATCACACAGGTGCCTGAAAAACACAATGTTTATACGGGTAAAGATATAATGGACAATCTTTTGTGGACCCCTCCAACATCTCCAAAACTTTACTGCCCTCTGGGGTCTCTAGGGAAATCTCATCCGCTAAACTGATTAAAATACTACTACTAATAAAAAAAATATCTTCACTGAGTGAATATTGTAAAGAACAGAACACATACCATGACTACAACTCAATCCTGATGCCTCAACCAATACACAGCAATAAATAATAAGAGTAATAAATAATAATTTGGTGTGTTTTGTGAGGCTGCAGCTCCTCAGACATCAGACTGAGGTCAGTTAGCCTCCTGAGCAAAGCCACGCAGGTCTGAGGGCTAAAGGCCAGCAGCTAGGTGAGTTTCATTCAAGTGGTCCGACTCTGCTGTGTAAGCTCAGCCTCTCCATTGCTATGGGGGTAAACCTCCAGAAAAACATCATCAGTGTGCATTTTTTTTTTTTACTTCATTCATCCATAATTTCTTGCAGTGTTTACTCAGATTTTCCTCCTGCTCCAGAGCCAATATCAACTGTCCATGCTACAGCATTCTATGGAGGAGGGAAAAATGTAGTGCTATTTTATTTTGTTTAAAAGCGTTCACAGTTCATGAGCTACAGAATGACGACAGAATGCTCACAGAATGTCCAGATATTTACAAAGATTGGTGGTGCAACTTGTTAACAGAGCTCTTACCACCTAGCCTGTCTGCCTCCTGGGATTCAGTGAAGGGAGCAGGACCCCAGACGCGAACAGTGCCATCATCAGAGGCGCTAGCCATGAGTCCTGGCAGAGCTGGGTTCCAGCTCACACAGTTCACAGTGCGCGTGTGGCCTGTCAGCTCAGCGATTGGCAGCTCACTGCGCTTGTGCCAGATGTACAATTTGTGGTCTTGAAGAAAAAATTAATAAATAAAAATAAATAAAAATACATAAATAAAAAAAAAAAAAAGAGAGACTGGGCAATTATGCAAGACCTCACTATTACACACAGTGTGAAAAGGAAACATAGATGTTCATTATATTTAATTAATTGACTTGTACATGAAATATTAATATTAGGTAAATATAAATAAATAAAATGTTCATACTAAGGCAGAAAGTTCAGACCAAGGCAGACCTTTAATACGCTTTTGTAATAAACAATTACAGTTCTATAAGCACTATATATAAATCTAGCCAAAACAATGATTTATGCTCACGGTTATGATTAAATAATAGCCAGATGTTTTTTGTGATCAGGTTAGAGGTAGATAAATACCCATGGAACAGGTTCTTCATGATTCACTTCATTAACATTCTTCGAGACATTACGTGTAGAAAGAAGTGATGTACAGCACATAATTCCAGCATTCTTACCTTCACTCCCACTGGCAATAAAGTCTTCGTTATGGCCACCAAAGCAGGAGTGGATGGTGTAGAAGCCTTGTGTCACACCTTGATATTTCCTCACCAGTACCCGATCATGTAGGTCCCACAGATGTACTCCCTGCACAGAGCAACAGAGCAGACTGAGCACTACTGCCATTTCTGTTCACTCTAAAAGACAGACATGCAGCAGAGAAATAGAATAAGAAGGAATACCTGAGTTGCAACATTTAACAGAGCTAATCTGCCATTCTTTGACACAGTGAATGACATTATAGGGTGATCCTCTTGCACACTGTCAAACACAAGCCACAGTTACATATGAATGGAGATTAAGGACAGACTTTCTAGTTGGACTGGTTCTAAACGTAATTTTACGCCCTTACATGTTTCTGTCTGTCAGATCTTCAAAGTTGTAACCCCGGATACGCTGATGCGTGTCTGAAGCTAATACAGTTTTACCGTCATTCAAGCACCATAGGCATTGAACACGAACTCCTTCCCATGAATCCAGCAGATTCCCATCTAGATCCTACTCAGTGAAAAATGAATAAGAAAGGGTGTAGTTAGCAACTGACTAAAGTTTGTTACCAGTTACTTTAGAACACAGCTCCTGGGATACCTACACACTGATAAAACTGCCCTCTCTGACCCCCAGTTACAAAGCGCTTTCCATCTGGGTTCCAGGCTACACTGGTCAGGCTGTCTTCATGGGACTGACTCATTTTTGTCCTCAATTCCCCAGTCTGAAGGATAAAAACAGAGAGTTAGGATGAGCATTTATTCCTTCACTCATGTTGAACAACTGCTTTGTCCTGATCAGGGATGTGGCAGTTCATGAGTCAATCCCAGGAATACCAGGCGAGGGGGAGTGGTACACCCAGGATGAGCAGATGAGCGAGATGAAAACCAGGCAGCAAAGTTGTACTACAATGCGTATGTAAAGCTGCACCTGAACATTCCAGAGCCACAGCTCTGAGCAGTCATCTGGGCCACAAGCTATCAGATAGGCATCATCTGGGCTCCAGGCCAGGTAAGACACCCCATAGGCATGGCCTTCCAGAGTCCTCAGCTGCTTCAGCAGGTGCGTCTCCTGAACATTCATGATAGACAACCAAACAGTTTACCAGACCTTTCTCTCCTCTATAAATATTCTTTTGAATATTACAATTTCTACAATCATATCCGTTCTGAAATATGCATTTATATTAGTTTGTTTGTTTATTTATTTATAGACACAATTCTATATGATATTTTCACGTAGTTTTGAAGAGGAGCACATACCGGGTCAACCTGCCAAATAATAACTGTAGTGTCTTTGGAACCTGAGGCCAGTTTGGTGCCATCATTGGAGAATTTACAGAACCAGACCTCATTGCAGTGTTCTGTCAGGATCTGCTGAGTGTAGCAGGGAAATTGTTTCCTGGAGATAAAGAGAACACATTTCAGAGGGGGCCATCTGTAGAGCATCCACAGCTGAAATAAATGAGAGTTGGCATGGGCAAGAAATCTGAAACAAAAATAGAATCACCAACAGGCTGTGCCATAAAGATCACAAATCAAGACAAATGTTAATGGGCCTGAAACAAGATACAGAGTTCTAAAACTCTATTAAAAGATGGAGGGAGACAGATATGAAGCTCTGATTTAAAAAAGAGAGAGAGATGGAGAACATTTACCTGCTGCACACATGGTCCACCAGCAGAGACACTGAGTCCAGGTTGCTGTCCAGTTTGGTGTTGTGGTAGAGGCAGCGATCTCTCTGCAACTCCACAGCCTGACGTAACAGAGTCTGTAGCCTGCGAGGAGGCAGCATCACTGAAGGGGGCAGATACGCTGTAGAAATAAGAGAGAGATACAGAGAGAGACCGAGAAGGAGTGGCAGGTCGCCAAATAAGAAAAAGTATGGAGACGTAGCTGATTACAGACCATTATCAAGGTTAAAGGTCAATTCCTTTTCAACTCAGCCACTTTAGAAGATTTTACAGAATTCAGTACATCAGCTACACTTCTCTAAAATACTTAAATAAATAATGATTTATTTAACATGTCTTCTGAATTCACATAGTCTCCTGAGATGGCTGAATTCAAATGATACTGACCCAAACCCTGAATGTGAAAGACAAAAGGAAATTACATGGCACTGACAGAGAGATAAGAAGGTAAAAATAAAGAAAGGGAGGAGGAAGGAATGTAACTGTTTAACCATGATGAAGCATACAAAATACTATGCAAGTTCAAAATAGAAATTAATTACACATGGGTGTGTGTGTGCGTGTGTGTGTGTGTACACTGGACTCACTCTGGAGTTTGTCAAGCAGCTTGGAGCGAGAGGATGTCCCTTTTCCCTCCCACTCAGCCTTGGCTCGGAGATCATCAGAATTGCTGCACATCAGGTACCTAACCATCCAACAAATGTGCTTTACAACATGTTCCCTCCAGTCCCATTTCCTTCAACACATTTTTCGTGAAGACTAATAACATGATCCAAAGCCTGACAATCTCAGAATTTAAAATAATCATTTTCAGATGTCCCTGCTAAAGTCATGACATCAAATCAAATGGAATCCATTTTTCCCCCTTTTGTAAACAGGTTTAACAATTACTTATGTACAACAGAAACTCAGGTCAACTAAAGAATGCACGGGTTATTTTAAGAAGTCATGATAAGCATCAGCACTTCTAGAGAAATGGAGACAAAAGGGATTTAAAGTAAGTAACAGTAGGCAGCACTACTATACCCGCTAAGAATATGGATGCGCTCAGTGTTGTACTTCAGAGGAGTCAGTTCGGCTCTGAGAACATGTAATGCCTCCAACACTTTCCCATCCTCTAAATACTCCAAATACTTCTGCTGCAAGAGCAGGAACTTCATCCGCTGAACAGAGGTAGAAAAAGAGAGGCATCAAACAAGCAGTAGAGCACAATACTGTATAAACGATTCATACCTGACAGTAAACGTGCATGTGGGGAAATTGCTCTCTCACCACAATAGCATTTGGAGAATGCATCAATGCTTTCAACTCATTGAGATCGCTTTCAGCCTACCATGAAAGAAAGAGGGATTCATTAAGGTCACAAACGGATACAAGAGCTTAAATACAGTCGGTGACTATACCAAAGGATAACACCCACTAATTATGTTTAACTTTAAGGAACTGAGAGGGTCTGTCTCCATACCGCAAAACTATAACTAAAAGCATGTCAGACAATCTGCAGGCAGAAGAAACGGTCAATACGATAATGGTTTTATTACCTTGTCCCATTCTCCCTCCATTACATGGTTGCGGAACTTAGTGGCAGCTGGATGCTCGAGTCTACAGCCTGATTCCTGCATTAGCAAGTCCACTGTCTGACTGAAAATACAGGGATTATTGACATTTATTTATTTGCTTACCCATTTTAACCGGCACAATGTGATTATAAAACACGTCTCCCTCATGGATGATGTAAAAACATAAATAGGACTTCTATCCTTCTGAAACTGTTTCACTGCTCAGTAATGTTAGAATGAAGTCATGTACAGTTTGTTAGTAATATCTCATGGCAACATAGATTTTAACTGATGTCTTTAATGCTGGGCATACTATTTAATAAATACAGCAACTACTAGGGCAAAGGCAGTATAAAATGAAATCACTTAAGTTAATTTAGACTCTGAAATTTGAGAATCTAACACAATTCCAGTGTATGTCTCGGAGCTAGATGGTGAAAATATAATCACTAAATGTCAGGGTTCTGTCTAAAAATGTATGTGCTTGAAAAACAGGTATCCAGTGTGCGGATTTGTAGTCTTTCTGCATTCTGCAAAATGGAGCCCCTTGCGTCCTCTTTTGCAGGTTTGTTTATCCTGCAAATCCGTATTTTCATTTCCCACTAGAAGACTTGATAAACATCAACAAACCCAAAGTACCCCTGGTAACACTTTTTCCCCTTTCTTGACAACCCCATTCCCTGTTGGATGTGTGGTTTCACGTTAAACCTAAAACCTAAAAGGACTCTAGCTACTTACTTAAGCCCTAACCCGTGGAGATGTTGTCCTATTAAACGAATCACATCCTCATCAGACTGAGACAGCCGCTTCTTCTTTTTCATTGAGCCCGTTTCTGAGCCCAAGGTCGTGGCGGTGGAGGTGGCAGGGTTGCCCGGTGCTGGGACTCCGTTGTTTGCGGTGACAACAGTGCCGTTGTTTGTGGAGGACAGCAGCCCGTTTGAATGCGCTCCTCCGACTGCTGACGATTCGCCGTTTTGGGCGCTATTTAGGCAGGACAGCTCGGAATTTTGTCCCTGTCCTGCCCCGTTGGCCTGCATGTTACAAACGCTGGTGTCAGTGCCCCTGTTCAGGTTGAGGCAGAGAGCAGAAATAGCGCGGGGTCTCGGGAGAGAAGCGAAGCCCAAAACAGCCGCAGAGAGGCCCGCACTCCCGGCAGAAACCCCGGTCTCTCCTGCGCCCTCCGCCGCCGACACTCGGACTTTCTTCCGCGGTGGCGAAGCTCCGCCCGGTTCCGAGTCGCTGGAGGAGCAAGCGGAGGCCAGAGTTACTTCACTGGGAACGTCGTTAACAAGACGCCCGCAGACTTGTCTCTTGCTGCCAAGACGTCCAAACGCAATTGACTGCAGAAGCTCACTGCAGTATTAGCACTTTATTTCGCTAAAGAATGCGATCGCCGCTGTTGTTATTGTTTGTCAGAACAGCTGCAAGTCCGTTATGGACGTCTCAACGTGATGACGTCACCAGGAAGCCCTAAACAACCTTGAGCGTTATGCTACCTTCAAGACCGGGTGCTCGTTCTCATGTACCAAAACCTTCTAGCTAGTTATTTTGGATCCGTCAAAAAATAAGGCTTAGATGAAATATTTTCTAACGTTCTCTCCGTCAAATATGGCAGTCCGATGAGTTCATTATGCTCCCCAAAAAAATCGATTCACATTATTATAATTGATTAACCCTGGAGAATCGCTAACTTGAACGCGGCATTACCATGTAACGTTACCATGTCAGTGCAAAGGTATAAAAATTGACCTATAAACATGAAGCATTTGATAAAAATAAACAAGAAGGATCAGTAATCATGCTGTATTTTCTTTTCCCATTCTAGTTCAGTGACCGAGAATGGTAACCCAAAGTTTGCTTGTAAAAGGTCTTATATCAATACAACTGAATTATGCTCCGTTCTGTAGTGAATTAATTGTGTACAAATAAGACATCCAAATCATTCAAAGTGCCATTTTATTCCCATGTCCTAGGATATTTTTTTTAAAAATCAGGAAAATCCTGAATCAAGCCAGAAAAAAAAAACAATTGCCGACATTCTTCAGAATCCATTACAATAGTTCAAAAACAACAATTGCAATTCTGTCTGTGGTTTCTCATTCAATATCCCTGATATCTGCAATAAATTAACATCACACTGTTGCCAGGCCCACCCCTCCAGTCTTGTACTTGATAAAACTGCACAATACTCTTCTGAATGAAACATATACAATATAAAAATATGACTTACTGGGTAGAGAATGTTTTTGCAAAGGGTATTGGAGAACAGAGCATTGTAAAAGAATAAACTATTGCACATTCATCTAGTGTTTAGGAAAGTCATTGAGGGGGGGATTATAATCAGAGGTCTGAGAAGCATTCGTATCTCCAATACTGCCAAAAAAAATCTCTTGCCCCTAGCTGCACTTTCATCCAGTGCATGCATACTGTATATACACACTTGCATTTCGCCTGCTCACAGTGACACGTCGATCACCCCATAGGAGCTTATATACAGGACACAAAATTATATTATGGCACTTCTTGTATGGCACACTAAAACACTTTAAACTGGGTAGAAAATGGGTTGACCATAAAGGGCTGTAAAGTCCAAAGCCACAGAAATAAAAGGGAGTAGATAAAAAGATGTTCTGAACAGCAGGCAAGAACACACACAATTCTGCGTGCATGCATCTGCACACACATAATGGCAGATAGTGCCAGTGTGCTTCCCTTTATATGCTTTAAAATTTGCTCTTCAATTAACAAAAAAAAAAATCTTAGACATACAACAGAACCTTTAACAATAACCTATATAGGATCAGTTTGAAAGTCAACTGTAAAAGCACTGTGTGTCATGTACAATCTTGACTTTATCCACCAGGTCACTAAGTCTACTGTTTGTACTCTGTCTTGTACTCAAACAGTAGTTTCCTGATTCAGCAGATAAATTATTTTTTTTGGAAATTCCTTCATTCTTCCTTCCTTCCATCCATCCATCCATCCATTCATCCAGTCATTATTTAAATAATCCAAGTACACCATGACCCTGTATTTCTCCAGAGAGAATTTCTGACCCGTCTCCTTTTCCTTATGCAACACAATATATTTTAAGAGGAATTCCACAAATACTTCAATTTTCTACCTAATTCTGGCTTTAAGAAGTAAAGATAGGTATTTGGATTGTTTGATGCACTGTTCATTCAGACATATTTACAATGGCAGTGATAGGAACCAGCAGTCTGAAGTGTGCAAAGCCTCTAGAACCTGTCTCACAGAAAGTGTGATCCAAATATACAACCAATGCACTACAGGCAGTTTTATGATAGCTTTGTGATAAGCCTTTGGCCTAATTCTTTTGGGAACTCGTATACTTTGGTTACTTCTGTGTCTTGTTCTCATTCCAGCTCTTGCACGGTGCACGCAAGCCCAACACCTAAATCATGCCGGCACTTCCGCTGTTAATACAGCCTGTAGGTATAGCTAGTCAACACATGTAACACGAGCAGTATTCCTGTCTTTTGTTCACTGTTAGCTTACTTACTATTACAAATGGTAGCTTAGGAGGATATTTGTAAATATCTATAAATGCAGACAAAGCATTGCATTAACCTCACAAAGAGCTCGCCAGGGAGATAAGGAAGACTACAGAACATTGATAAAGAAAGAAAACCGCTCAGGGCAGATGGAATATGATGGGCGGCTAGAAATTTGTGCTATTAGATAGATTTTTTTTTACCCAATTTGCATTTCAAAATTATACTTATTAAAGGACTCGTTGTGTATGAAACTGAGACAATGACCACAGGTTCCTATCACAAATGTTAACAATTTCTTCTGTTCTGTTCTCATTACTTCATTTTCACCAAATGAATTATGGTAGATTTTTGAAAACCTGTGAAATTCCCCTTCAAAACAGTCTCACTCATTCTATGTATGTTACATATGTCAGGTGCGTGATTGTTAACATGAAGTTTGGTATTTCTTGGTTGTATGTGCATGTAGGTCAAGAGCTGTCAACCACCTGATGAGGCAGCGTGACAGAGGAGCCATTGATGAAGGAACCCTGTTTTTCTCGTCCTTTTAAAAAGTAAGTGAGCAGCTCCCCTTTCCCTTTAACAAAGATGGGTCCTCTTCTAACAAAGCGGAAGCCGTAGTCCTTCAGGATGTTATAGCAATCTTCCACCACCTGGGGGCAACACACACTGAATTACTGACAACCTCCCAGTTCAAGAACCATTATCATAATTACTGAGAAATTATAATTAATATTATGACATCCTCCATCATCTACACACACGCACGCACGCATACACACACACACACACACACACACACACGCATACACACGCACACACAACCATTCCATTTACATGCGTTTGTGCACCTGTGGACAATTATGATGTAGTAAAGTGACAGAAGAAAATAACGTCTTTGTTTTACATTTTTGAAGACCCATCATCTACTAAAACATGCCACCTTGTAACACTCATGTCACAATAACTTGGAAAGCTCATGTTCAGTATAAAACTTGAAGCAAACATGATATTTCTATTAGTGAAAATAATAAAATGGGTCACTTTTCCCCAAACAAAAGTGTGATAATTTTTTTTAAAAGCAAACACTCTTCACCTGAATGTTTCCCATCACTCCTGTAGACTCCATGCGACTGGCCACATTAACAGTGTTGCCCCAGATGTCAAAATGAGGCTTCCGAGCCCCTATGACCCCAGCAAGAACAGCGCCCTTATTCAACCCTGTGGACAAAAGATTGTAATCTATATACTTCACATATTTTGTACATCAGCTCTACTGTGTGTTATGTTTTTCCACTTACCAATGCGAAGCATGAAGTTGTTAAAGGACTGATAATTAATGTTCATCAGCGTAACTTTCATGGCCAAAGCAAAATCTGCCAGATCTGCTAAGTGCTGCCAGCGCTCCCTATCAGACAATTCCTCCTTTTGCTGAGAAGAAAAAAAGATCATCATTAGCATCCTCACTGGGGTCCTGTACATCTTTCTAATTTAATCACACCATTCTGTTTCCTCACCTTCATGCAAGCATAGCCGTTAGTGTTAGTGTCAGGAGTGACTCCTGATGCTGCCATGTAAGTGCTGCCGATAGTCTTAATCTTGGTTATGCAGCGAAACTGAGGCTCATCCAGAAGCTATGGAGAGCAGAAGACATGGAAAATGCAATGCAAAGTTTATGCCATATCATGCTGGGAGGACCCGACTTTTTGACTGATGTATAATCATTCAATTTAGGGACAGACGTGTTAAAGACGATTACTTACACTATCAAAGTCAGAGATTATTTCATTGAGGAACCTCAGGCACTCAATACCCCCATTGTTGATGCTCTCTTCTGTGTAGAAGTCAGAGAAATTCGGGATCGAGGCAAACATGACCCCGATCTCATCATAAGACTGGCTGTACAGTTCCTTTAAGGGGAGAAATGAGTTGGATAGAGATTGAGATAGAGATTTTATTTTGTCATTTGTATCCTAAAGCAGCCGAGACAGATTTCCTTACCTCATCCCTCTTTTTGGAGCCCAAAAAGTGGCGGGCAACGTGCTCTGGAAGCATGTTCGTGACCAGAGCTTCATTCCAGCGTCTCATCTCGTACACCTTCTCCTTCTGCTCGTGTACTTCAATTTTCCACAGGAACAGCGTGCGGGCGAGTTTCTCCACCTGAGATAAAATGAATAAGAGTAACATGTACAGAACACAATAAAGCAACAGAGAAGAACATTAAATCACAGAAAGAACTTATGTCAAAACCGAGCGGAAAAGGTGAGAGAGAAGAACAGAGAAAAATCACATACATGTCGTGAAAAGTAGTAGAAGCTGACCATCATGATGAAGATCATCACAGTCATTGTATATTTGGATGGCACCAGGTATATTCTGCTCAGGATCATAAAAAGATTCAGTCAGTAAATAATAATACATGGGGGCAATACAACAATATGATACTGTTAGTGTAATAAATTATGTAACGATACACTTGTATGAGTCTGTTGTGTGCATCACATTATTTCTACATCATGGGAAAATGTTATATAGAGTAACAGGTACATGAGTGGGTGTGCATTTTTTCCTTTCGTCTTTTTTTTTTTTGGTCTATTTTTAAAAAAACATTGTACTGTTTAGGGGTGATCATGCTAAAACCTCACCCAAAAACATCCACCACAACCTTGAACGGCACGGAGATAAAGCGGTTACTGAAAATGAATATATGAACATGTTTTATTTATTGTGCTGCTGGTGTGTGCTAGTGTATTGTTCCAAAAATATCTTGCTTTTTGTGCATCAGTGACATCTTTGCTTATTGTAATGCGATATCTTGGCCATACCACTCACACCTTCTTAATACTTTACATAATATCTGTATAATGCAAAACATTCACGATAGTGATCCAAAACTATTCAGTACACACCTGTGCTTCTTATAATGTGTTAGATCATACTGGTCAAAGATGTCCTTCCAGCTGTACATATTAACAATTCCTGACGCTACTGTGATCAGTAGCATCAGAGTAAGCTTCACCATGTGGCTGACCTGCACCAGCATGGTAGTGGCAATCAGCGCTAATACAGCAATGTAGCTGTAATATTTGGGGTTCTCCAGACAACCTCCTAGTCCACCTGGGGCTGGAGAAACATCCCCGACAGACTGTGGAGGCTGGCAGCTTAGCTATAAGCATAGATACACAAGAACAAAAAACAGTGAAACACAGTTTGAGATTAAGGTGTCCATTATGAGCAACTCAGTATGACTGGACCAGTGTTATAATCTTGAAAATGTTTCATTAGTCATCCAAGGGAATTTAATCACGTTTTAGAAGAACTGGGTTAGCTCTTTGAATGGGTAGCAATACACCTTTAATAATGACACCACAAGCCCAGTCAGTTTTTTGTAATATTAGTATTAGTAATACAAGGTCTGTCCAGAAAGTAATGAGAATGAGATTCCCGTGCTCCATAGGGCTTACGCATGGGGATGCGTTTTAATCTCGGAGAACAAAAAGAAATCACACAGCCAAGTAGGGGATACAGGGTGGATGTGGAAGGACTGGAATGTTTTTTCAGCCAAAAATTCTCTCACAGTCAGTGAGGTGTGACTCGGTGCGTTGCCATGAGGGAGGTTCCATAAAGAGGCTGTCTGACGGTGCACACACAAAACCCTTTTCCTCAAACGCTCCAAAACTTTAAAGTAGAATGTTCCATTTTCTATTTGGCCTTCTGGTACAATTCTTTATGAGAATATACCATGAGAATCGAGCAGATGACGAGCAGTGACTTTATTTTTGTTATGCTTGTGCGAACTTTCTTTGGGTGAGGTGTTGTTATCGTGTGCCATTCAGCACTTTGTCTTTTTGTCTTGGGATCATACTCAAATGCCCATGGCTCATCTCGGGTGATCGGTCTTCAGGAAAATGGGCTCTCTTGTTAAACGATCAGGTGATGATAGGGTAGCTTGTCCATAACCTATATTCAACATTTAAAGATATTCTGTGCACTTTTACTAATTCATTCATTCATTCATTTTCTTGGCCGCTTATTCCTTTTCAGGGTCACAGGGGACCTGGTGCCTAGCCGGCAGCATAGGGCGCAAGGCAGGAACAGCCCTAGACAGGGTGCCAATCCATTGTAGGGCACACACACATGCACACTCGCACACACACTAGGGCCACTTTAGAGACGCCAATCAACCTAGAGTGCATGTCTTTGGACTGTGGGA
>JANCOA010000049.1:11741178-11754038 GCA_024363135.1 Leptodoras oyakawai
CCCCCGTGACCCCGTAACTGGGAATAAGCGGTACAGATAATGACTGACTGACTGATAATAATAATAATAATAATAATTATGATTATTATTATGGGGCGACACGGTGGCTCGGTGGGTAGCACCGTCGCCTCACAGCAAGAAGGTCCCTAGTTCTATCCCCGGGTGGGCTGGGCTGGGTCCTTTCTGTGTGTCCGTGGGTTTACTCTGGGTACTCTGGTTTCCTCACACAGTCCAAAGATATGCATGTTAGGTTAATTGGTGTCTCTAAAGTGGCCCCAGTGTATGAGTGTGTGCGCCAGTGTGTGCTCTACGATGGATTGGCGCCCATTCTAGGGCTGTTCCTGCCTTGCGCCCTATGTGGTTGGCTAGGCACCGGCTCCCCATGACCCTGAAAAGGAATAAGTGGCCAAGAAGATGAATGAATAAATGAATGAATTAATTATTATTATTATTATTATTATTATTATTATTATTATTATTATTATTTTTTTTTATTTTTTATTTTTTTTTTTATCTGCCTTTTAATTGAAAGTGTGGCTTCTGTCTTAATTTATTAATAATAATAATAGTAGTAGTAGTAGTAGTATGTTGCCATTGGTATAATTTGCAGTTTTAATTGCTAACACTTGTTGCCATTTATGCCTGAAGAAAGTCTTTGGCTGAAAGCTTGCACAGTAAATCAGATTTGAGTGTGCGGATGCTGACATTTTGATCAGTAAGAAATGATTCCCAAAGTTCTTTTCAGTCATATGTTTAAAACATGCTCAATGCTGAATCTTATTTGAATTCATATTCATTATTCCACTACATTAACGTAAAGGGTTTGTGTTTTTTTTTCTTTGTTTTCGTCTTTGGTGAGTTATCTTTTATTTTCTGTGCTATTTGGGTCCAAGAATGAATGGGGAGCGTAGCCCTGTAAAAGTCCTGTGTGATAACAACTGCTGCTGTGCTGTGCTCCAGTGAGCTCTATCATGAGCAGAGATTGAGAGGAATGTCTGGATCTACAGCTCCATTTAAACACATTCTGGTCTCTTATCTTTAATAAACAGAGATCTGTTTTGCTTTGATTCTGGTATATTTCAGTTGCTACACACACCCAGACCACACATTTTGTGAGCTAAGCCAAATTCTCTAAAAATACTGTCATTATGTTGAAGACACTGGTCAAATTGCCAAAGTGTGTGTGGGGGTGTTATGTGGATTTGAGTGCATGTGTGTGGTCAAACAGACAAATTACCTGGGTCATCTCCTCACATATGACAGCAAAGATCATTACCTCCCAGAGTCTGTTTATTCCCCTTCTCTACACATAATTATGTAATGCAGTGAGATCAAAATCTTCTAATTTGCCAAACAGCTATTCAGCTTCGTGGTGATTGTCTCACTGACTGAGTCATGTTCTTCTAGGAGAAAATACAAACTTGCACCAAAAAATCTACAGTACATTTCTATACGATACAGAATACTATACAGTGGCTTTTGATGAAGAAACATCACTAAAAGACCAGATGATCATCTTTATAACAATCCATAACTAACAATAACATTTTTGTAGATGAGAAAAAGTAATATTGATGAAAATGTTTCCAATAAACCGGTTTGATTGTTTGTTTGTTTAGTTTTATGATCATTTAACCATTTCAGCTTCAGGAGCCCATGTTAAAATTATGTATGATATAGTTTGATCTGTTACAATTATAGCAATTAAACTGTAATATAAACTCTAGCTGTTTAAAACCCTTTGAGTGGCAGTGTATTTTAATTAATCACAGACCTGTGCATACTGGGAAAGCTGGGAAATTAGTCTAGATACAAACTTTGGCTCACATTCCATTCTGCCAGAGAATTTCTAACATCCCAGTTAATTACTCTATTTTTAATGTAATTCCATTAGACAGAGTTCTTGAATGTAGGGCTCAGGTATTTATAGCCAGAGGAAATTATACACAAAGCAGGAACCTAATACCAGAACTGCAAGTGAGATACATGTAAAACATCCTGTGATACTGAGCAGATAGCACTCTGTTTTATTAGAGTATTCACTCTGTTTATCCTTTGAGTGTGGGATTTTATGCAGTGTATAGAGCCACTCATATAGAGTGCTTCATTCTTGCCTGCTGATGGAGTCAGAGGTTGATTTGTGTTTGCCACAACTGCTGTCTACAAGGCTTTATATCTCCAATGCTGCCACGGCTCCTTTTTAGAACAGCCAGCGCTGGAGTACGCCAAAGCAAACCAACAGCGAGTTCATATTAATGTACCACCTCTATGTAGTATCTGTGAATTCACACACACACACACACACACACACACACACACACATGAAAAAAAGTATCCATTGAGTCAGAGAGGACTAATGCTTCTGTTAATACCTGCTTCTGGTTTTATCATAGTGGAAACTCTGAGAGGGGAGGAAGACCACTTTGACGGCCATGATTTTTCACCACGCTATTTTTCTTTGCCTTTCTTTTATGTCGTCCTTTTTTTAAAAATGAGCTCACTGGTTAGCCCCCATGAGCTTTCTATGGCACACTACTTAGCACTCATCAATCAAGGCTGATGAAAGACATGTCACATTTGCGCTGAGAACAGTGATGACTAAAACAACGAACCATTCTGACTCAAGCCATTCCTATTTGATTTAAATTCGCCATTTCGAGTGGGGGAGCTGGCTCCTAGATGAGTTCTCATGGTTCACTTGGTGAGGAGAGGGTGCTCGCAGGTCAACCTCTGCTTATGTTAATCAGAGGAGACTCGTTTTGCATGTGCTCTCTTGGCATGTGTCACAGAATATAATGTTAATGTTCTGTGTGGGGATTTCAAAGAAGGGAGAATAATTCAAATACAAGGGAGACATTTTACTCTAGTCAAGCAAATAACCAGCAACACCTGATGATGCAGAATTTAGGGCTGTAAATAGGCCTTTCCCCCCCTGATTGGTCACGCACGATGCACACAGCCAATCAGACTTGCTCCATTTAAATCCGCAGTAAAATTGTACCTAATTCCGACATCACTGAGGAACTCTTGATTGAAATCGAAACAGTCAGGGCAGGACTAAATCATGCTCCATCGTCTTTCAGAAGTGGTTCGTGATTCGCAACTTGAAGCACTTATGTGATGTTCCTTGCACTTTACTGAACATGTGCCACATCTTTTAAAGGTTAAAGGTTATTTACTTCACTTTCCTTATGCTGTACTCCTAAGGCAACATACTGGCTCCAGGAACACTGTGACACGGGCCAAACTGGAGTAGCACATTGGAAGATATCTGTATTAAAATGTCATGTCTGGGTTAATATTAAATGGCACATAGATATTTTAATACAAATTGACTACGATTGGTAGCCAGTTACAATGCAGATGGTTGGCTTTGTCTGAATGTGGATAGAGACATAGAAAGTGGAAAGAATGTGAATCGTTTGACTTTGTCATGTCTGTGATTTCTGATAATGTTTAATGTTGCTGTGACGTTATGTCCAAATTCTAGTTTTGGTGTATAATACAAAATTTACAATCCTGGACTCTAAGTTCATGAAAGCATAATGATTCCTAGTTACAGTTTATTATACACTGATTTATGAATACTATATTCCATTTCAAAGGTCCCGGGTTTCGATCCCCGGATGGGGTGGTCTGTGTCCTTTCTGTGTGGAGTCTGCATGTCCTCCCTGTGTCTGTCTGGGTTTACTCCGGGTACTCCGGTTTTCTCCCACAGTCCAAAGACATGCACTTTAGATTGATTGGTGTCTCTAAAGTGGCCCTAGTGTGTGTGTGTGTGTGTGTGTGTGTGTATGTGCTCTACGATGGATTGGCACCCTATCTAGGGTTGTTCCTGCCTTGCGCCCTATGCTGCCGGCTAGGCACCGGCTCTCCCATGACCCTGAAAAGGAATAAGTGGTTAAGATAATGAAATTCCATTTCAGCTAATAGATTCCTCTAAATTCAAACCGCACCTTTAATTGCCATCTACCAAAAGGCCAAGAGAAATCTATTACTCATAGCACAAAAGAGGCTGATAACTGTACTTGTCATTGGGTAACTCAATCATCAAGGGTAACTTTGTACTTTTAGTGCATATAGTGTACCTATATAGTTTTACACTAAAGGGAGATTATGGCCTGAAGGTACAAAGGTTGTACCTGGAGGACATGATGGCACAGCAGGTAGCATTGCCATGTCACAGCTCCAGGATCCTAAACGCTGGTTCAATCTGAAAATTTTCTATGTGGAGTTTAGGATGTTCTCACTGTGATTGCAAGAGTTTCCTTCTGGTTCTCTGGTTTTCCTCCTACCATCTAAATCATGCTGGTAGATGGACTGGCCATAGAAAATTGTTACTAGGAGTGTGCATTGCAGGAGAGGGTGGAGTGCAAAGGACCAGTGCTCCATGTTGAGTGAATTCTCTCAATTTGTATCCAATGTTCCTGGGACATTGGACTCTGGACCTACTGTGACCCTGACCAGGATAAAGCAGTTACTGAAGATGAATGAATGCATGAGTAAAAAGATTCACATTTGAGCGTGCCACCCCAACTGAGAGTGTATATTTTCTTAAATGATTATTATAGTGGGTGACACGGTGGCTTGGTGGGTAGCACTGTCACCTCACAGCAAGAAGGTCCCGGGTTTGATCCCCGGGTGGGGCAGTCTTGGTCCTTTCTGTGTGGAGAAACCCGTGTCCGAGTGGGTTTTCTCTGGGTACTCCGGTTTCCTCCCACAGTCCAAAGACATGCACGTTAGTTGGATTGGCGTCTCTAACATGGCCCTAGTGTGTGAGTGTGTGCATGAGTGTGTGAGTGTGTGTGCCCTACGATGGAGTGGCACCCTGTCTAGGGTTGTTCCTGCCTTGCGCCCTATGTAGCCGGCTAGGCACCGGCTCCCCCGTGACCCTAAAAAGGAATAAGCGGCCAAGAAGATGAATGAATGAATGAGAAGATTATTATAGTGTTGTAGGTATTCTGTCCAAATTCACTGAGTGTTAGTAACTACAGAGAAAATGTTATGTATACCTAACACTCATCACACTCATATGTACTTGTGGAACAACCTATTCCAGATTTATTCCCCAATTTGCTGTTATAATAACCTCTGCTCTTTGGGAAGGCTTTTCCACTAGATTTTGGAGTGTGGCTGTGGGGATTTGCGCATTCAGCCATTAAGCGTTAGCAAGGTCGGAGGCTGACGTCCGCTGAGGAGGCCTGGGGTGCAGTCAGTGTTCTCAAAAAGTGTTCAGTGGGGTTGAGGTTAGGGCTCTGTGCAGCCACTTGTGCTCTTGTACTCCAGTTTTAACAAACCATGTGTTCATGAACCTTGACCAGTTTACATCAATCAATTCCAGTGAAGGGAAATCGTAATGCTGCAGTGTACAAAATGATTGTTTGCTTCTAACCTTGTGCCAACAGCTGAGGGAAGAATCACATATGGGTGTGATGGGTACAAAATGCAAATTTATAATAGTGTTTCCACTCCACAGAAGCTAATAATTTGGATAGGTCACTGGTTCCAACACTTTAATCTCTCAATATGTTAAAGACTTCATTTTGTATATACCTCCCCCCTTTTGTTTTGTAATGATATTAATAATGATAATAAACAAAGTATTATGGAGAGTGCAATCAGGCTGTGCTTTCATCTCTTATATGGTGTGCGCTAGGACAGAGCTGGCTGGTCGGATCGAGGCGGACCACTCACACCCCTGTCCTGCTTCCACCTCGGCGGGAGTGTGCGCTCTTGGCCGCTTGCTCCCGCCATTTATGGCCTCACTTCAAAGCCCCCTAGCGCAGCTCTGCCAGAGTGCACCACATAACTCAGCCAACATGAAAGTATGGCCCATCGTAAATTTCACGGAAAACTAAAACAAACATGCTGGAGCATAATACGTAAGGAGCTGTACCACAGGTTCGGACCCGAGCTCACGGCTCATGCTGAACACGTAGTCAGCTATTTTGATTTCAGCTTAATACTATGTGTAAGTGTATTTTCCGTATACAAGCTCTCTGTAACACGTACACCTACAGCACTGCTGAGTTTTTTTTTTTAGGAATGCGTATAGTGGGGCCAGGGAATTCTTTTGCCGATGGGATTTTATTTTCCTCAGTAGACTTTGATGTGGATCAACGTATTCTCTGTTCTTTCTTCTGCCGCGGAAAATTAGAAGCATGCATGTCAGCACAAAGGTCAAGGGCAAAACAAGCTGTTACAATGAACTTGCTTTTTTAATGGGAATGTTTTACTCAAAATAGTTACACTTAATGGATAATTAGTTGGCAGACTTGCACAGCCGTCTTTAACAACTCTAACCTCATTGTACCCAACAGTAAATACTAATCCATAGTCGGGCTGTGTAAAAGACAACTTCAAAAGAAAATACACTGAGCATTTCAGTCACCCTTAAAAAAAGCAATGAAGAATAAAATCCAGTTCCATATTATGCATCTTAATAGACCTGCACTCTCAGTAAAAAAGTTGGATGGTACTTTTTGTACCTTTCTTGTCTATCTTTCAGCTAGAAGTATGGATATATTGTACCCTTGCAAAAGATTACATAAAACCATACATACTTTTAAACCTAATAATACATCTAATGCATGATAAAGCTTTTATGTTACACATTTGGAGGTAAAAAAAAAAACATACAAGAAATAGTACTGTTACTAGTAGCCTTTTTCTGAGAATGTAGTGATACTATGGCTAATGCTAAGTGCACTTTTTTATATATAATCAGTCAAAATCCTGAGGGTCTGAGTGCTATAATGTTGCAGTAGCTCTTATGATCTATATTGCATAACGACCCTGCTGCCTGATCTGTGTCATATTTGCGTGACTCCACATCCATGTATCTTGCCATGACCCCTCCTGGCTAACGCTGTAGAAATTAAAGTAAACACTGTCAGTGAGTGCCTGCTTGCCTTCATTTCCCTGTCCACTGTGCAACGGCAGCACATTGATGACCCCACTCCTCGCACACCCTATAATCCTCTCCTCTTACCGGCTTCCTTGAGCAGGGCTTTGCAATTTGGGGAGCACCTGCTTTTCCTGATCCTCTTATTAACAATAACACCATGGTTCTCTCTCTCTCTCTCTCTCTCTCTCTCTCTCTCTTTCTTTCTTTCTCTCTCTCATTCACTAACACTCTCTATCTCTACTTGAGACAGGTTTCCATTACACTGGGAGGGGGAACGAATGTTTCCTGTCCTCTGTGCCTCTGCTCTCTCACAACTCTGCCAATTCCACTATTTTTGGAAAATGGAGGGCCAAAAGAAAACGTTGTTGGGACATTTGCGCAACCGACTCCGTGCTTGAGGTTGACTTTGGACCGATGTAGCCCTCTGGAATCGATCTTCACACTTTGTTTTGATGGACCCGCCATGTGGAATGAAAAGAAAGCAAGAAAAGAGGCAAGAATGTGAGAACAAAAGAGAGGGAAAGGGACAAATATGATGCAATATGCAATCAGTAAAATGACATAATACCATGCAAATGTAATCTTTGGTAATTGTGAAAATACAATATCCAGTTTCAAAACTACATAACAGAGATGATGAAATCAATGATTCACTTTGGAGACTTGGCTCTGGGGAATCAGGCTTCGTAAGTCGTTATTTGCTATACGTGGGACCTTCTGACCCAAATTTATTCAATAAAAGTTGCTTGAAGCTACATGTTTAAAATTGGAGATGATTTTTCTTCCCTTTTTTTTCTCTCCAGAGTTCAAATGAAGTATGTGATGCTGATATGGAGATTTGGAGGATTTGCGCTGCGTGAAATTCTATAGTCTCCAGGAGGGGAGCAGCTGGGTGGTTCCTGATCTAATTTGCAAACTCTTTTCTACTCCACCCTCACTTTCTGTTCCCAGATCATTAGATTGTGATGGCTCATCCCAGGGGTCCAAGCTCTCCCTCCATCTCATCCCGGCCCTCGTGTTCACTTTTCTTTGAAATCAGACACTGTAGTGAATAAGTTATTTATTATTCTCTCCCCTCTCCAGTCATGCTCCTCTGGAGACAAAGAGATAGGGAGCAAGAGAAGGAGAGAGAGAGTGAGAGAGAGAGAGTGAGAGAGAGAGAGAGAGAGAGAGAAGAAAGAAAGGAGGGTTTTGTAGCAGACAGTGACTAAAGTTATTGAATCTCCCTCTTTTCCTTTGTCTCTCAGTGGTATCTGTGCTGGAGCTGTGCTACTGAACACACAGTGGCCAAATGTTTATTTAGAGGTTAGGCAAATAAAACATGAAGAAATATAACAGAGATCCTTTATTTTCTCAAACGAAAAAAAAAGAGATGTCAAGCGTTTTTATTTGGGGAAAAAATACAGTATAGTCTTGTCACTTAACCATTGTGAGATCATTGAAAGAATTCGGATCAATTGTGGTTGTGGTGCGGCAGGAAGTTGGCTTAAGTAAATCACCACAAGTTTCAGCTCCATTCAGAATTTTCAGTCTTGGGAGCTTGGATAAAGTCTTACTGCATTTATTGATTCTAAGTTACATTGTAACTTAGAATTACCTTAGAAGCTTTTTTTTTTAATGCACTAGAGAACACTTGTGTCTTTATTATTTAAAATTCATTCCCCTAATTCCTTCCCGAACAATGAACAATATGGATGATTATTCCTCATTGTATAATTGATTGAGGCAGAATCACAGATCAGAAACTAAACTAAGACGAGCAAATCTGAAACCTGAATTCCAAACTGGCTCTAAAACCCAGGAAGGGCAGGAAAACAGAAAAGTGATTGTGAGCGTGTTTATTGCTGTGCATGTGTGCGCACAAATGTGAGAGGGAGTGTGAGGGGTGTTAGTAATCCATCCTCTGCATTTAGCTTTGTGCTGAGAGTTTTTTTTTGTGTGATTTCTTACAGGCTGAGGTTAGGTTCTGGGGAGAGGATTGAGAGAATAAAGGTCTTATAGATGGTGTGGTTGTACAGGGAGGAGTTGAGACCAGGTACTATGTCCATCTTCTCCATGAGCTGGCAGGAAGGGGACTCAGGCACTGTTACTGAAGAGGCAGTTGTAGAAAACTCCTGGGGAGCTTCCAGCTCGGCTGTTTATACTCAAATTCACTATATTTCATGACAGGGCAGGAAGCAAATGCCAGGTACAGCTGAAAGGATGTTATTTACACTTGTTTTGCAGGTATAGAGTAACATAATGGAATTACAGTATCTGTACCAGTATCTCCAAATAATCATATCTGTATCTGTAAACCTGAAGTCTGTATTGCCCAAACGAAGAGCTTTCTTTGTCTTTTTTTTTTGGTGAAAGAGATATCTGTGCAGTTTTTATATTTGTTTGTACCCACCTATAATCTTCTATTTAGCCAGCTGTAGACAATTTAGTTGGTTCTGCAGTATTTCCCAAAATACTAACAAACTAATAGCTTAATTTAATCTCCTAACAGCCTGATCAGACAGTTTCGAAAATGTAATGATTGAATGCTGTAAAAGCATCACTGTAAATGCATTGTTCAAGCTCATGTTAATGAAAGTGGTCTTCCTTTGTCCAGTGAACGTCCTTTCTTCCCACTTGCCTGCATGTAAATCCTCCTTCTCATCCAACCTTTTCCTAATTCACACCTCTAGTCTCAAAAGCTGCCACGTGTATCTTTCTGGCATGCATCTAAAAAAAGAGTATACCTCCTATTCCTATCTATATCTGTTCGTTTTAAATAACATAAGCTATTCGTGTTCACTTGTGCCCCTATTAAAGTATTTATAGGAAACAGAGGATTAATATGTAACGTTTCAAGGTTAGTACCTTATACACTGTCAATGGTAATGGCGTTACATTTTGAATATCAGCTCCAGGTGGGTGTCCTTGAGAAAGTGCAGAAAGGGAAATTTATTATGCATGGAATAAAAATAACGAGCAGCAATCATTCATCAGAAAACGGTGTGTCCTCAGCGGTGCTGCTTATGGTATGATGTGGATTTGTTATATGGTGAGATCAAACAGTCAGAGAACGCAAATCTCGACTAAAGTCATCCAAGCTCGGACAGCAACAGAAGGAAGTGAAATATATTAAAGCAAGATTAATGGCGTTACCTCCCAACCAACAAACAGCATATGCTTTTACTTTGTATATGAGAGAAACATGATGTAGCAAAGGAAGAGTACGTTTTTTTTTTAGAGACGAATATTCCTGCGTGAACAAGGCACTGACTTGAATACAGAGTCCATTATTTTCCATCTTTTGAGGAATCAGTAAATGTGTAAAAGCCATTTTGCCTGTGGGGAAAATGTGTGTGTGTGTGTGTAAAGTGAAGAAACAGACATTGGTGCTGTTCCAGAGCCATATAGAACATGATCCTGGATGAAAGGATCCAGGGGGCTGAATGTGTGTGTACGCATTTACATGGGCATTTGTCTATGTGTTTATGTAGTGTGTACTGTATGTCTGTATGCTTTGAGTGTATTCACTGTCTGTTTTTTTAATCTATCTTGGCTTCCTAGATTTGCTTTTTCTAGCTAGATCTCCACAGTGAACTCTCGATAAGCCTGTATTCAATACACCCACCTGCTCAACCAGGTGCTCTGAAACTCTGTTATTCTAATGAAAAGCTAAATTTGAGGTCTGCTCAATGATCCCTATGGTCACAGAGGACTGGTGGAAATGGACCGTAAAGGTCCGCAGGTGGGTAGACGATCTTTCAGAATAGCCAGCTATATATACAGTACTAGAGTTACTGTTCCCACATGCTAGACTATAGAATGGTAAATGGATGATTTCTCCAGCTTAATGTAATATAATGGTTGCAAATCATAACCTGAACAGTGAGCCAACGTTTGCAGCCAATATCTGCAAAGTTTATTGCAAATACATGGTTTTAGTTAAATGTGGTTTCAAGCGGTAAAAAAAAAAAAAAGATCTGTTTATTAAATACAAGTGAAATATTTCACAATGTGCTTGAATTCTAATCATCATTACCGTTGTTTTGGAAGTGTTCATATGTAAATGTACATAAAATCCCTCTTTGCTGTTTCTTCCAACATTTCACATTATCAATTAAGATGAATGCAAAAGCATGCCACTTCTTTCCCTCTCTCTTTTTCCTCCTTTCTTTCTCTCCCTCTGTGGGACGCACACTACAGGACACTGCGATATGAATTTGAGCGAAAGGAATCTGGTTGCGGAAGACTGCATTTACACAGTCATGCTATCCCATAATTCGGATATAATGTGCAGCTGTGAGCCACAGTAGGACATTTCTGGAGGAACATGTGTGTGGAGGCCTTGAAGACTCGAGTGATTCACTGTAACTTTGCGCGTTTGCTTAGTATCCTGGCTGCTGCCTTCTGGCTCCTGTGCACTTGCTCTGATTAGGTCCAGGTCAGAATCTACCAGGCCACAGAAGCCCCACAGACTCTATGAAAGCTTTTTTATTCCAAAACATCTTGCTTTGTCAGTGCAAATCAGCCTCACGGAGCTGCAAACACATCTCACTGTAGCAACTTCGATGAAGTTTCATTGTCGCATTTTCACTCTGTCTATAATCACATATTGCTTCCACTCCTCAGCTGTGAGCTGTGAGTCACGGCCCCTGTGGATGCTGGTCATGACCCATGTGCTTCAATTGCTCTCTTTAGTCTCATCTGTCGTCAGTTCACTCAATCAGAGTGACTTCACTTGTCTCTCCACCCCCCCTTTGACATGACATCACGCCCTCATGCGGCTCTAAACGGCCCGATTGCTGCTCAGGCCCCGCGGGCTTTCACCTTGGATGCAGCTCGAGAAATCTTTCTCAATATTCATATGTCATCGCTCACACTGGGCTCCAGAGCTGCTGTGGAGAGGAGTTCTGCTGTCCAAGTTGTCACAAGAAAGTTCAATGTGTGTAATGAAGCGATGAAAGGTGGCATTGAGCTTGTTTTCACGCTAGCATGTTAGGTACATTACAAAAAGCATGTATCCCTCTTTCTCAATCTTCTTCTTCTGTTATTCTCTCTCACCCTTCTGTGGGTCTCACAGGACACTGTGATATACATTTGAATGAAGGGAACTTCACTAAGGCAAAAATGCTCGAGACATTTCCTCTTCTGACAAAGCACACACTTTGAACACACTAGTAAGAGTTATCCTAACTCTTATCTCGCGAAAACAAATGCCTGCTGTATGCATTCTTTGTTGCGCTCAGGTGGTCGTGACTTGCTTAATCATTTCTTCATCCTGTTGTGCATGCCTTGTTTTCTTCACAAAAGGCAAAAGGCAACAACTATCTTCTTCCCTGTAGGCAGAGTAAAGGAAAACAAGGGAGACTGTTGACATACAGATAGTAGTGATGGTTTTTGCTGGAGCGATGACATGATGCTGGTTGTTGCAACACTGGAAGATCAAAACCAGAGCGCAGGGTGTGGGTTTGGCACACAGATTCCTCCTCCACCCTCTGTGTGTGTTTTTTTTTTCAGTCTCATGGCCCCTGAGGTACAAATATGCAATCAGCAAGCCCATGAGGGAGCCCATTGTGAAAATCCTGGGATATTTACACAGAGGCACCACACCAACTGCCCCCTTTCATACCTTTCTGTGCACAGTCTTCTCACTAGACACTACAGGCCATGTTCAGGAAGGTGAGTTTAATTCTCATCATAAAGTTTTTCTTTTTAACTGAAGGGACTGAAGGGAGTGCAGTTGCATTTATAACAATTACACAATTAGTACTACCAGTAAATCTGCTTCCCTGGAATCATAACAGATGGTAGTAGCCACAGTGAGGAAAGCTGCGTACATGTCAAGCCGAAATGCAGCGAAAAGAATTGTCTTCTGAATTCAGTAGTGAGGAGATAGAAGATAGATAGATAGATAGATAGATAGATAGATAGACAGATAGATAGATAGATAGATAGATAGATAGATAGATAGATA
>JANCOA010000049.1:11796007-11809871 GCA_024363135.1 Leptodoras oyakawai
ATGCAATTGTATGTTTTTGGACTGTGGGAGGAAACCAGAGTCCCTGGAGGAAACCCACATAGACACATGGGAAGAACACACAAACTCCACACAGAAAGGATCCAGCTGCCCTGCCCAGGAATCAAACCCAGGACCTTCTTGCTGTAAAGCAAAAGCACTACCCACCGTGCCACCGCAGCACCCTGGCCATATGTATATTTTCACTTTTCTTGCTCTATCTCTCACTTTCTGTGGTGGTCATATTCTGTACCACCATGCAGTGTGCCTAGGTGGCAATCAAAGACTTGCGCAAGACAGAGATCTTTAACACCGTCGGCACTGGTTTTGTATATTCTTGCTGGGGCTTTTTCACTAGCGATTACAGGCTGCTGCCAAATGAATGGGCTTGATAGGAGACCCATATGGTAGATGCCTCAGCCTGTTCTACAAGCCCTCTGGATTGCACCTGTAGTACGCACCTCATCATTTATTCAGCCAAGGGTTACTGGGAGGACATTCAAATTGATGTTTGCGTTTGAATTGATGTTTGAATGCCTGACTCAAGCAATGTCAATGTCATTAACATATAAGTTTATATCATCAGCTCCTAAAATGATGTGTTAAATAACAATACACCTTTTGTCTTACTATTTTAACACAATGTGTGTCATTTAGTGTTGATTGCTGAATATTGTGCTAAAACTAACATAAAGTGTGTTGGCCTTGATTAGACTCAGTCTGTGTTGTTTTTGAGAATATAAAGTAAAAAAACAAACAAACAAGACCTAATATTACAGATATTTTGACAAGACATATTAAAGATAGAATAGGCGAATGTATTCTTTTTCTTTTAGTATATAAGGCTAACGAACTGGTCATGATTCAGGGTACTATTAAAAAAAATCCTTACAAAATGGAGGTTTTAGTAACTAGATCAGAGACAGCTGGGGATGTGGTGCTTGTATGAGCCCAGCATTATAACACTTGCATAATACTCTAAACCATGTGTGACAGCTGTGTGTATTGACCGGGTCTTTTACACCGTGTAGCAACAGCACTGTGAACTGTCAAACACTATAATATGTAATTTCGCAAATAGGTACAATGCTGAACACACTTCTGAAACACACGCAGTTCTGAAATCACTGTGCAGGTTACCAACAGGCTTTATGGTAGCCTATCTATATACACAGAGGTTTGCCACAACCACAGCGTAAAGCTTTACATACCTCTAGCCCTACCATAATTGACCCTTAACCATGTGTAAGCTGTGTGCGCTTAGCATGGTCAGAGAGGCAGACATCATGTATGTGGTTGCACAGGCTGTACTACAGCTTGCTCGTTGGTGTCAGACACAGCCTGAAGCCCCAAATTGATGGCTGTTAGGGTGTGCAGAAGCCGGGGATTAAGGAGCTGCGGTGGTTTGTTTAAAGAGCCTACACAAGCAGGATGTCCAATCGGAGAGTAAAAAAAAATGCTTAGCAGCTGCTTCTAGAGTCAGCATGACGGTGAGTTCAATCACGATTTTCAGGGAAAAACCCATTTACAAACTTCAACTTCATGGGAATGAAGTGTGAGTGTGTGTGTGTAGGAGGGTTGAAGTAGACTGAGGCTGCTTTGTCTGTGGATTTGCAATGTCAGATGTAGTAGTTGCCCGTGTATGGTGCTAGAACTACATAGTATGAGCTTTGGCCTATTCTGTGAAAGAGGTGTGGCAGAAATATGTGTAGTGGAGACAATATAATGCAGTACAATTGGTGTTTAATCAAACTCTCAAGCTGTTTCATGAAAAAAAAAAAAATCAGAGTCTCTCTCTCTCTCTCTCGGATAATCCTGCTGACAGGCAGCCAATACTAACTTTTGACTGTATGACCAGGAGGACATATGGGCCAAGACTAACGAACATCCATCAAAAAAAAAAAAAGAAAATCACACTTCAAACCTCCAGTAGGCTATCTTAAGGAGCAGAGTTTATATAAACTTCTCCCAAGCATCCTGACTCCATGAATGACTTTGCTGTGTTCAGCTTTACGCTGGGGACTTTGAGCTGAGAACTACGCACACTGCTGTGAGGAACACACACTATTGTGTGTTTACACACAAACTGAATCACATGTGCAGTCGTACTAAGAAATAACCAGACCTCTAATCCCAATATGCCATGTTTTTCCTGTCACACTCTGATTCGCTGGGGAATTTGGGCTGACTCAGTAAGCAAACCACCGATTTACTGAGGTTGAGAAGCAAAGAGGAGAGTAACCACTTTACCGCTGATTTATATGAATGTGAAATGACCGTGATCCACCACAACTGGCGCCACTGTGGTCTGAACACTCCCTTGCCCTGCATCCGAAAAGGGATTTTAGGTGTCTTTCAGGTTGCTGAGGTTGTAAGAATTTATTCCATAATTCCTTTAGGCTACCAGTTTTATACACCAAGTCAGGGCTCATCACACTTCAATCCACAATGGTCTGGAGTGGCTGCAGGCTTTCATTCCAGCCAAGCAGGAGCCACACCTGATTCCACTTGCTTGATTAGTTCATATTGGTCTCCAATCGACTATAAAGTGTACTTCTAATTTGGCTGGAATGAAAGCCTGAAAAGTGCTAAACGTTTTACGCAGGTACAGATTATTATGAGAAGTCTGTGGGTAATAGATCAATCAATTATTGTAAAGGTATGAAACACTATCAGTAAAGATAAACCATGATTTTCAGAACAGCATAACCATATACAGTACACCGATCAGCCAGAACATTATAACTACCTGCCTAATATTGTGTAGGTCCCCCTTGTGCCACCAACATAGCTCTGACCCCTCAAGGCATGGACTCCACAAGACTTCTGAAGGTGTGCTGTGGTTTCTGGCACCAAGATGCTAACAGCAGATCCTTTCAGTCCTGTAAGTTGTGAGCTGGGGCTTCCATGGACTGGACTTGTTTGTCCAGCACATCCCACAGATGGTGAATCAGATTAAGGTCAAAAGCTGGGGAATTTGGCGGCCAAGTCAACACCTAGAACTCTTTTTTTCATGTTCCTCTAACCATTCCTAACAATTTTTGGCATTGTGGCAGGGTGCATCATCCTGCTGAAAGAGGTCCCAGCTGAACATCTCTTCCACTGAAAAGTGATTCATTAGACCAGGCCACTTTTTTCCATTGCGCCATGGTCCAGTTCGGATGATAATGTGCCCATTGTAGGTGCTTTTGATGTATGTGGGTCAGCATGGGCACTCAGACTGGTCTGCAACTACGCTGACCTATACGCAGCAAGCTGTGATGCTCTGTATGTTCTGTCAACCTTTTATCCTTTTATCTATCATTTTAGCAATCTGTGCTACAGTAGCTCTTCTGTTGTATTAGACCAAATGGACTAGGCTTCACCCCTTAAGTGCATCAGTGACCCTTGGGCCCCCAAAACCCTGTCAACATTTCACCAGTTGTCCTTCCTTGGATCACTTTTAGTAGGTAATAACCACTGCATACCCGGAAAACCTGCTGTTTTGAAAACGCTCTGACCCAGTCATCTAGCCATCACAATTTGGCCTTTGTCAAAGTCACTCAGGTCCTTACAGTTGCCCATTTTTCCTGCTTCCAACACATCAGCTTTGAGAGCTGACTGTTCAATTGCTGCCTAATATATCCGACCCCATGACAGGTGCCATTGTAATGAGATCATCAAAAATGTTATCCATTTCACCTGTCAGTGATTTTAATGTTATGGCTGATTGATGTATATATAATATGTAAATATGTAAATTAGGGAAGCATGGTGCTATCCAAGAGCTCTAAGGTCCCCAGATTACTGTTCTCTCTGTGTAAGACTCCTCCAGGTTCTCTGGTTTCCTCCAACCCCCAAGACACTTGTTGGTAGGCAGACTGTTAAATTTCTCCTAGGTGTGAAAGCATGTGTGCAGGGTTTTCTGCTTTCTGCTATAGGTTCCAGATTCACTGTTCCCCTGTCCAGAACAAAGCACTTACTGAAGGTAAATATATATATATATATATAAATACATATACAGGTGAGTGCACATTTATAATCTAGGGCTAGGGTTACAGTTACCAAAACACGGAAAATCAGCTTTTGCATGATGTCTTTATTCCCTCCTTCATAAGCCTCTCCATCTCAAGCCATTACAAACATTTGGTTAATAGATCCTGAATGGCTTCCTGAGTGAGCAGTACTAGAGCTGAACGGGAGGAAACGTGAACTCTTAAAACCATCAAGCAAGAGCTTCCTTCCTGAAGGAGAACACTTGTGCAGATGCCTTTCCCTCCTCTTCCTGCTTGCCCTGAAAGCCTGTACTGCAGCAGTGGATGATCCTCTCTCGGTCTGTTGATAATCAGCCACCACTGCTCGGCCTGCGCTCAACCGGCTCGAAGCCAATGCATCTCTGCACCACCCAACACACATAAGCCTCACCTCATTCACCCTCACAGAAACACACATCTACGCACACACGCAAACAGAAGGCGTAATGCTTGCTTCCACACACATCATACGCATACTAGAGAAGCTCTGAGATCTGTTTACCCCAACCAGGTTTTGCATCTTGGGGTTATTACATTAAGTAGATATTTGTTCCTGCGCACTGGAGCCAAGCTCCCAATGTGCGCCAATGTGTCTTCTCGCCGATCAGGAGACCTGTGCCAGGAATTCGTTCCCAATGTCCTTTACTCGTTTGCTGACCCCAGATTTGTTTCCTGTGCAATGGATTCTCTCCAGTATACAGTGTGCATATATAACTGTTGTTGCTGAGCAGGCAATCAAACTCTCTTTAAATAAATCACAGTGGAAATGCAGAGTTTTATGGCTGTTTAATGGGGTGGTGAGATAAAGTTACCCACATATAGACCCTAACATAAACATACAAACCCTAATATAAACACTACAAATGTACAAATGTAAAAGTCAGGTCCTAACCGTAACCATATAAACAAAATCATTGCTTTTGTTCTTGCAGGTTTAAAAGAGAGGCATAGGTATAGGTTTAGGAACGAGGTATGGGTTTTATTTGAAAAAGCCCATTTCTGTGGAAGGACAAACAAAACAGAATTAAGGACACAACCCCACCCCCCCAACCCCTAAAACAAGCTTTGAATGATGAGAAGAATATCTGAGTTTGTTCAAATCAAAAGACAGTATTCAGTTTTTTTTTGCCATAGGAATTTGAGAACTCGGAACAAATATTGGTATGGCAGGGCTAAAGTGTTTCAGGGTGAGCAGAGGGGAAAGTATCTGACCTACTTTTGAGCATTTCTCACTTCTGTAAGATACGCTGTCAGATTCCCCTCTGCTTCCTCTGCAGAAGGACACACTGTTCTCTCCTTCTCACACTTGAGGGCCAGAAAAAGTCAAAATCAAACACTGATCATATAAAGACAGGGCAGACGGACAGGTAGAACAGGGCTCTGAGGTCAGACTACCCTTCCTTTTGTTACGTGGCAAGACTGCAGAGTCTAAGAACACTACTGGCTTAGTCAAGGCCTGGAGAACTGGAACTGAATCCAGTCTTAGCAAGGAGAGGAGGAAAACAGTGGAGGAGTGGGGAAAAGGAAAAGGGGGAATGAGAAGAAATGGTTTGAGCAAGGAAGGTACTGGAGAAAGGTGGGGAGAGAGAGCGTTAGAGAGAGAGGCAGACAGAGAGAAAGAATTTGAGACAGAAGAGTGCTCCTGCCTTTGCCATTTCATGCAGATGCCTCCGCCCAGTCACTCACCTGCCAATAGCAAATTGAAAACAACTCTGAGCATAATCCCTGGGAACTAAAAATATCCAAAGCTTTGAAGACCCGTGCATAAACTCCTGTCAGTCTGCACGCGGTCCCTTCCCAGCAACAGCCCAATCAACACACACGCATACATACATACATATAATAATGACAGGGAAAGGAGCTAAGAGATAGCTGATGTGGAAGGGACTGTTGTCCTGCTGGCACTCTGTATAGGCTTCCCTTCAACTGTTGTATGGCAACCAGAAAACAAGCAACTGCAATGAATAGTGTTCCCAATGACCCTGCTAAAACCAGCCCAGATAGACAAAGCTTACTCCTTTATCAAATTTCAGAACTGCTGCGTAGTTGCCATGGTCTCACGGCTCATTTGTGAAGAAACACTGCTGGAAAAACAGAGTTTGTACAATGTTGCTTCCTGTGTGCTCTACTGCCATTCGCAGAACTGTGAAATCACAATACAGATAAACCGTAATGGGGGTGACAGTTGGCAGATTCTCTCGCACACACAGCCTCCTCAACGCTTGACTTAATTAATCTTCGGCAATACTCCACACGCCTTCCCGGGCCCAGTGCATCCCACACTCCTCCGGACCCATGAGAGATAGATGGGCTCCAGATCTCTTTCCCACACTAGGATTTACTTGTGTTAGAATATCGTATTACGCAGGACCTGTGCTCTTGCTGTAAACAGTATGAAAGTGTTGGAGGAAAAGTTGTTATTCTTTTGCGCTCTCACCCCCCCTCCCACCCCTCCCCTCCCCCTTTACTCTCTCCCCAGTTACGCAATCAAGTTTGGCCGCTGGAAAAGCAGCAGTGCGTCCAGGTCTTGCGTAAGTTTACTGAGCCCCTCTTTTTACAACAACTCCACCATGCACAGTGTGCCCATGGACTAATTTCTTACCGTCACTGAATGGAAGAAAGATTTCCTATTTAATTTAGAACACAAGAAACAAGACCTCTGCAGCGCAATGGGCCAAAAAGGGCCTTGAAAATGGTCTAGATTTGGCATATTTCATTTCATGCAGACATCATATCAACCACACAAATACAAACAAATCCACACCCACACAATTAAAACAGAGCCATAGAAAAGAGGCTTACAGATCAAATCGGAGTCATGGATTTCAATGTGCAACGTATTACTCCCAAAAGAAGAGCAGCAGCTCACGAAGCATGGGGCCACAGATTGAATGCAGTTGCTGGCTACACATCCCTTCAGTTATGCTCTCCAGGCCTGTGCTAATAAAGTGTTATCACATGCATGTTCGCTCTTTGTGGGTTGCTGGAGATCAAACTCTATTTGTTTCCACTGATATCACCCAGATGGGTTGAACAGCAGCAAAGGCTTCCCCTTACAGTCTTGTGCAGGGACGTGGAGGACTCCGTATGGCTCTGTGTGCTGGGTTGATTTTGGGAGAGCCCCTGCACACCACAGTGTTTATTTACAGTGCAGGAGGGAAGAGGGGCTTGAGTGTTCTCTTGCAGTCACTAAACATAATCTGTCATGCACACATACTAGGCTTCTCGCTAAGCTGCACAAACACTGACACACTTCAACCTCTCACTCCCTCCCTCAACCTCTTTGGAGCTGTTTTTTTTTTTCTTTTTTTCTAATGCTAGCATTTATACACATTCATCACTTCACTAAACACATAAAACAAGTAATGAGCATTACTGTGTGTATTCATAAAAATATTAACAGCTGCTCTGGCTGATGCTAAAAGATACAATGACAACAGACTGATGGGTTAATAAACATGTCACCATTAATTACAGTTATTCACACGTTGTATATAAAGATTTGTCAAAACTTTTATGTCTGTCTTGGCACTTGAGAGTAAGAAGGTTTTTCCGACATGACTAATTCTATCGCTAAGTGCTAATTAAGGTTTAATGTACAGGTCAAACCAGGAAACTTCAGACAGACAAACGTTTCTCTCTGTGCTCGCTGACAGGGGTAGCAGTGTATTCTAGCTGTAGGAACACACCAGTTAGTGCTTTAACCCTAAGCGCGTAAGGTCGGCTCTAACAGCGGCCTGTGATGCCCTATATACTTCTCTGTTGAAGCGTATTTGTGTTACGATACAGAAAGGGGGTTTATGGGTAATGGGTTTATGCGTGAATCTACAGTGTCTGCATGTCAGTAGGAACTGGTTAAGGCAGCAAGGTCTGTTTGATTGCATACCCCGATACATTGTCATGAGATGTTGTGGGCCCAATTTTGTAGGTTTCATTCAGGTTTTTCAGAGTAATATTGTCTGTATCACAAAATAAGTCCAAAAGTGTGTGAACACCTGGCCATCACACCCATAAACGGTTCCAAAGCCTTATGGGAGGGTTTCCACTAGATTGTGTGGCGATTGTGGCTGTGTTGATTTGGGCTCATTCAGCCACAAGAGCTTTAGTGAGGTCAGGCACTGATGTTGGATGAGGTGGCCTGGGATGCAGGCTGTGTTCCAGTTCATCCCAAAGGTGTTCAGTGGGGTTGAGATCCGGGTTCTGTCCAGCCACTCAAGGCAAACCATTGCCTTGGCAAACCCCACCTTCATGAACCCCACTTTGTGCACAGGGACACCGTCATGCTGGAACATTCTTGAACCCCAGTTTTAAAAAGACAATCATTCTACTGAATTGTGTGCTTTCATGTTTGTGGCAACAGTTTGAGGAAGACGGGTGTGATTGTCAAATTTCCACAAACGTTTGGCTATATAATGTAATTCTTTAATCTGAATGCAAAAATTGCATAATGTGCTGAAAGTGCTATTGACCAGAGAGATATTGTACGTATGCAATGCATGCTCATGTATAACTACATTTTACGTATGCAAAGTAATATTAGCATGTATACCTAAAATAGTGTCTCAGGTTAGTTAGTGAGCTAAGCATTTTGGGGTAGGTAACAAATGTTTGCTAAAAGTGGTGAGATGTATGTAGTACAGCCTTTCCTATATTTCCTTTAATATGCAATAAGCACGCTCATCTTTGTTCATCTATTTCTGTGCTGAAAATCGGAAAAATCCTAAACAGTTCCTTCAACTTTAGTACAGTATCCGTGGACAGAAGTAGTATTGATCAGATTCTTTTCTCCGTTTTTGCCGCAGTGAAACACAAGACTCCCATTCTGTATTTTTTTTCCCCTTTCCCTGCCCCCCTACTGTTCGCATTCATGTTATGTCCAAAAGTAAGAAAGCATTGACTTATGAGACTGCCCACAATGCTGCCCTCACATGTTCACAAATACACAGACTTAGAAATATAATCCTAAAAAGGTCTTCACAGACAGGGCACTGAAGACAGGTTAATCTGGTTGCATTGAAACTTGGCTATATGTACGGTCATGTTAATGGACATTTTAGTCATAGGTTCACACACACAATATGCAAAACAAGCGAAGCAAGACTGCTTCACAGTAAATTTATATGTCCTACATGACTGAGCTGTATTTATACACACGCAATAAATTGAAACATTCTACAGACCACTATAGCAATTTCAGTTACAACAAGTCTCTATAGGTTGAAGTACAAGAAACACATGTTGTCATTACTCAAATATGTTCGTAGTGTGGTCGCTTAAACTATCTATTACACTGACTTATAATGTGTTCTACTAGTCATTATAGACATGATTGAGGTTGTTCAGCTTGGATAATTAATCTTTATAGTATCCTAACTAGTCATTATACAGCCCGACACAGTTATATAGTCTTTACAGTATTAAGAATCCAGCTGAGCTTTTTCATTAGGTTTGCACTTAACCTCGCTTTTATTTGCATGGATTTAGACAGAGCTAAGAACACGTATTATGCAGGCCGTGGTTATGGCTGAAAATAATGTCATGGAAAAGTAGTGCATAAAGAAAAGGAGTGTAATTCAAAATAGCAGTAAATGAAATCGAATTATTCCATTTGGTTTCTGTTTACCTGAGCTCACAATAAGAGTCTATAATAAGATTACATTTTTTATTATGCTAATAGCTGACCTTAAACCTCTATTAAAATGCTTTTAACAGCCACTCAAATTTGGGTTTGTATAATTGGGGGTCCACTTAGCACAGCCACAAATATGTGAGTGCTTTGTGCCTAATAAGTGGTTCAAGTACAATATTTTTGTAAATATTTGACATCCCACTTAGAGGTACTCCTGACAGCCTGCAATGCATTCAAGAGGCCACTTTTGCCTCTTTATTAAAATAAATTACAGTCTTAAATGTATTTGGTCGCACTTTCCCAGGCCAGATGTCTATCGTTTATGTGCAATCAATTTGAAATCACTTCCTTTCTGCAGCACCCATCAAACAAATTACCAGTGCACACAATAGCAAATTGCACACACTGACATGCACAACCCCATCAAGTGACTGCGACTACAATATTTCTGAGCCCCTAACTAACCGCGTTTGCACACAGTCAAAGCCTTGTGTTCATCTGCGCTTAGGTACAAGGCAGCTCTATACTCTGCTCTATACTCGGCTGCAGGACGCATGCGTTTCCTAACATGTGGACAGGGCACTGGTATGCTAATGTTTATGCATGCATGGACATTTAATAGCTCAGGGAAAGCAAAACTGAACAAGTGTATGCTACATTAGATTTAATGGATGCTCCTTGGGGACCCTACTGACTTTGCCACATTGTGTGTAAAATATGTGGCAGAATAAACCATGTTTCAAAATGTGGAGCCTGTAAGAAACATCAAGTATATCTGGAACTGCTGATAGAGTCACAGCGTGCTTACTAATAAGGCAAATATTCCTCATGCTGGGAAAAGGGTCCTGCTGAGTGTGCCTAATAAAATACTCAGCATAAAAATAGCTGCTTTTGGAAATATTTAGTTTTAGAAAATTTCGAACACACAAACTGAATAGTCTCTACGCAACGTAAAAGTGCATGCCAGCTTATGAAGGACAGGGAATTGAATGAAGAGAGGGAGGTATGTGGGGCAGAGGTGCCTGAGAGAGTAAGGACAGCGTGTAAAGGGGAAGAGGGGTGTAGGAAAGGGAAAGCCTCTCTGGTGACTAGCGCACTCCACACCCCAGCAACAGCGGGTCTCCGGTTGGAATTTTCCATGGAGCATGTGGCACAGAGCAGCATATATGCACGCTACCTCTACTGCACTCCAGGAGTGTTTCAAGGGTTTTGCCTGCTCTGTCCCTCTGCACAGTTCACCCCTTGCAAGCCCTCTCTTTTTCAGTCTCCCTCCCTTCCCGATCTCTGCATTTTTGTGTGGCTTCCAGTACTGTTGTGCCCCGCAGTGCTGCCTGTGCGGACTTCCTGGTGCCCAACCAAATTAGGCTGATAACCCTGTGTATTAAGGCAAGCTTAAAGTCAGCTCTCCCAAATCAGCAGACTCAGAAGTCGAGATTAATAACAAATGAATTCTAAAATAACCTGCCTCTCTTCTCTCTGTGTTGACACAGTATTATTTATATCCCATAAATACCTTCCAGACTGTGCCTGGCACTATGCCAGATCTATTCATATTTAGGGTATTTGTACAACAGATGGGGCCAAGAATAATATTTAATGCAAACTGTACCATGGGGAATATAAAATATCTCATATATTTTCCCCTCTGTGCTACGGATATGCTCACATTTGATCAGTGAGGGGAAAAACCAATTTCAGAATTAATGGCACAATAAGTCCATTGAATGTTATTATTTTGCTTAAACAGTCATGACTTTGTAAACACCACCGTGCACAGTAGACCTGTGTAGGTGCACAGTGGCGTATTATTCCAGCGCATGAAGGAGGGTCTAATGAAATTAGTAGACCTATTTACTGAAACATTGTTGTGGAAATGGCCTGTATAAAAAGGTTTAGGTAATCTTAGCACAAGAAAAGTGGCTTCGTGCTGGGGATTAAAAGTGAGCACATACACTACACCTGCGCTTTCTCTTTCTCTTTCTGTTTCTACTTTGTTTTTCGGTCAATACACTGACGCATGAGTGTGTGCTGGCATTTCAGATATGTTGGTATAGAACCCAGAAACTTTTACCCCAGCTTTAAGAAGTGGTGTATAAAAACGTGCAGCTAAGAAGTGCTGGGAGATGGTAATGCACTGATGTAGGGAGGAAGAAGTAAGAAGTTTGGGGTTCAGTTTCATGCTTGCCAAAGATTACTACACGCATTCTTCAAATCAGATCGGATGCCACAAACGGCCCACGGTGCAACAGAGACAGTAGTTGGGTGAAAATCATGTGCAGTGCTTATTGAGTGTGAAGTTAGTCCACCCGTCTTGCATAAAGTGCATAAAGCACGAAAATGAAACTGGATCCATGTGTACATATATTAATACCATTTTCAAAAGCCCAGCTTGCATTTCTAACTTATATATGTGCAGTAGGAATATTGGGTTGAAATGTATGAAGCAGACAGTATGTGACAAACCTGTGTGTCAACCCTGTGTGTCACGTGATTCATTAACATACAGATTTGCGCAATAAACAATCACATCAACGTAATGCACTCGTAGTCTAGTAATATTAAGAGACTTAGCGGCAGGTACGCCACGCTTCGTCACTCACTCTCGGAGGGGTAGAAAGGCTGCATGTCGATTTTGTGCACCTCCTTGGCGTAGTACTCCTCCTCGCTGCGCTGGCGCTCGCAGGTGGCCGCGCGCTCGTTGGCCTTCTCCTGCAGCAGGTCGCGGGTGCTGTTGTAGATGGCGATGATATCCCGGGACACGTCTTCCGGCTCCGGGAACTCCTCCGGCGGCTTGCTGAGCTTCAGCTTGCTTAGGATCTGGCCGCGGATCGCCTCGATGCGCTTCTTCATGAACTGGTCCATGTCTAAGGTGCTGCACGTGGACAAGCCGAGCGCCACGGCCACTAGATCCAGGCTGAGGAGAAAGCTCACTACGAAGAGGTTCATTTTGGGGGCTTTCTCTGTGTTCCTCCACAGTTTTCAAAATGGAGTTTTAGAGCTATAGAATAAGCTTTGTGGGGTTTTCTTTTTTTCACGTTTTAAAGAAAAGGAGACGATAAATGCATGTTGTAGCCTAGTGCCAGATCACCTTAGAAAAGTTTGACGTGAAGTTTGAGGTTTAGGCTATACGAGCGCAATGTCGTTAGTCATGGATGTGTTTGGTGTCGGGGTATCCATTTGGCGTGACAGCGCTGAGAATAGCTTTAAAATAAAAAAATCCTGGAAGCGGAGAGCGGCTCGCCTATATGATCACAGCGCAAGCCGAAAAGGCACAATCACGGCCATGTGAGGTTTAATTCTGCGAGGAGCGAATAGCGCGGTGATACGCGGCTCGGCTCAGTTCGGCTCGGCTCAGTTCGGCTCGGCTCGGCTCACCTCCACCGCATCCGAGCGCCCAAAACCCTTGCGGTGAATACCGCGCTTTAAAACTCGTCACGGTCCGCTCGTGCGCCGCGGCGCATCTCCACCGCCTGTCGAGTCGCGGTACGCGTTATAACGGCGGACAGGAGACGTAACAGGACAAGGAACGCGAAGACGTCCGGACGGTCAGAAAGACGCGGAGAGACGAGCACGCAACGAACGAAGTTATTTTCCTTTCGGCGCGACGGAAAGAGCGTTAGCGCGCTTCTCCATCCCCTCTTGTGGAAAACGCCAGTGCCGCGTGCCAGCGCGCACCATCTCCTGGCGGCTGGCTGGACAGAAAGCGAGCTTTATAAGGGGGACGCACCTCACCACGTGCTCTCGCGCTCTTTCACACCGAGCTTGTGGTCATCGCCTTCAGAATACTAGACTCCGAGCTACGTGTACACGGCCACTTATTATCCATATTTCAGCGCGTGTTGACATGGTTCAAAAAGACAGAAAACCCGCATCCACCCGGTCCTAAAGCCGGCTGGATGAAGTTCACCACCTTTATTTCCATTTCATCCTACGTCAATGTGCCCATCACGGTCTTTGTATCTTTTTCCACTCACATGCGAGACTATTCATTCATTTGCGTACTTGTCTGGCAGGCATTTTGCTCACTTGTAAAGGACTGAGAGGCTCACTCGATTGCCCAACAGTGGCTCCCTGGCAAGATCTGAATTCACAATTTTCCAATTGCTACTCCAGCCTTAACCACTGCACCATCACATTCCCATTATTTATCCTGCAATCAATTTTTATAATTATTTTATAAGGCAGATTAAAAGTTATAGGACAGCTTTAAGAACTGCCATCATTC
>JANCOA010000049.1:11817899-11830467 GCA_024363135.1 Leptodoras oyakawai
GCAAAAGGAAGACCTACACCATACTAATAAATTATTGTGGTCTAAAATGACAGGTGTTTCAGTTTCATTGTCTAACCCCTGTACTTCCCCTACATCAACTGTTAATAATAATTGTACAACACTTATTGCACTAAGCTAAGCCATACAAACTACTAGTGAGTGTACTACTGATATAGAGTGAACGTGACAGGGTAGAAAAACAGGGTGTGTACATTAGCTCATGTGTCAAGGAGTACACCTCCAGCCATGCGTCAGAAAGAAGGCTGCTGCCTCAGCTTGAGCAGTGCTCTATGGGTGAGTGAGTCTTCACAGTTGGATGGAATTATTGGAACAGACAGTGTGATTTCCTGACCCACTATGGCACCATTTTGGAAGAGTAAGATAAACAAAAGCTGTTTTGTTTCTTCATTGTAACAATAAAAAAGAGTATGTCAGGTAAAAACGAAACAATTATTTTAACCGGTAACTTCAGATGTGTGTGTAACGGTATGAGTCTTCGTTTTTAAATGCGTCAGTGTATACTGTTTGAGGGATTTCTTTTTTCTGCATTTTGTACTGTGGGGTGATACAGATTTGCTTTAGCTGTGCAGTATTGTATCTTCTGTTACACTCTTCACACTTCAGTGTTTAATTCTTTGATAATGTGAGTTTAACATGTTCTAGGTCTTCACATCGAGAAGTAAGCAAGGTCACATCTTTGCTTGTGTTTTATTACTATTACTTTTAAATAATCTGCTCCGTTTTACAAGACCTCACCTTGGTGCACTAGCTCCGGGTGGAAGACTTTAACTCTCTTCATTCATGATTAAGATCTTCTAATGAGCATTCACAATGACCGTTACACAACAGTATTAATCCTGAAGAAGGAAGACGCACTTTTCCTCGATGTTTTTCTTAATACACCTTTAGTCTAGTTTGCTTCACACCCTGCACAGTTTAAATAATGGTAACCTTACACCAGTTTCCTATTTCACAGTCATTCTGTAACTGCTCCCTGCATGTGTGTGAACAAATACAACATCAGGTCCATGACGACAGGTTGAACCGGATGGTCATATTTCTTTGAAATCATTTACCTTTAGGCAGGGTTGTTTACATTTGAAACTAAAAACTAGCAAAGTGACAATTTCTTTGTGCAAAGACCGGGTTAAGTAAACTAATTCTTTGGGGGAAAAAAATTACTGTATGTCTGAGTGAAACAAGAGGGCAGCTTTAAAGTTAGCAGCAGTAGGAAGGGAGTTAAAAAACAATAAACAAAAACAATAATGTTGCAGATAATACTACTACTACTACTACTACTACTAATAATAATAATAATAATAATAAGAAGAAGAAGAAAAAGAACAAAAACAGTTATGACCGCATTTCAGGCTGGTCTACTTCTGGTTTAGGTTTTTCTTTTTTTTTTTACTATTAATTACTCAGAGGTCTTAACATAATCACTAAAAAACAGTCACAAATCTCTCATAAGAAGATGTAGTAATAGTATTGTTTTCTTTATGTAGCCTAATGATACACACAATGTAATAGGAATTCATTCATTCCTTATCGGTAACTGCTGCATCCTGGTCCCAGAGGGTTTGGAGCCTATCCAGAGAACACTGGGTGTGAAGCAGGAATAGAAATGGAGAAAAGCTCAGCTTAGGGTAAATTAATGCTGGAGTTATAATATGCATCATGCTTATACCAGTCACGGTATATACTGTATTAAATATAATATATGATCCTGTTTGTCACCATGGTTTCTTTTGTCATCAGATCACCTGAGTCCAGTAAGGCAAGGAGCTCTTTGCTTTGTGCTGGGCGCAATGGCAGGATATGCATTAGGAGCCACAGTAACTCCAGTACACCAGGCCATGAATGAGATTATCTCAGGGGCACTACTGAAACCAGTCATGGATGGAGTGAGGACCGTGGGGCCACTGGGTTTGGGGACTTTACTGGGAGCGACTGCGATATCCACAGCTATGGTTGCAGCTGCAGCAGGAGTGACTGTGGCTGCTTTGGCTGCCTTGCTACTCATAAGGCAAAAGGAAAATGCATCTATGAGCGGATTTGTGTGGATTTCAATTGGGATTGGAGCGTCCCTTAGCACAACATCCTGTGGGGCAGCACTTGGGTTTATTATAGAGAGATACATCATGGGGTCTGGGGTTGTGGCATTACTCTGGGCTCTAGGGATATTCACAGTGCTGAAAACAGTTATTCACATTGTTGTGCAGCTGGCATTGAGAGAACGGGAGTGCTGGAACATCCTCGGCACTCAGGCTGAAGAGAGACTGGACATTTTGGAGGCTGAGCAGAGGGAGAAAGTGACTGTGGAGATTGAACAGATAATGACAGCTATTGAGACAGAAAAAAGCTTTGATGGCGAGAATGCGCAGGTTTTCCGAACTGCTTTGGAGACCCAGCGACGGAACAGAGAGGAAATGGAGAAACAGCAAAGGAACGCAAGAGAGCTGACACTGGAGCAAAGGAGCATTCAGAAGCGTTTGATCAGCATTGTAGCCAAATATGTAGAGTTTCTGACTTTCTCCAGTATTCCAATGACAGTAACTGCTGTTGTAACTGCTGGCTTTGGCATCTTTGGATTCGGAGACTACAGATTTGTTTTTGTTCTCCTATTAGCCCTAGTCATTTGTATGGCCTTCATGTTAATGAGGTCGATGCATTTAAACTTCTGGATGTTCACAGCCTGCATAGGAATGTTTGCCACATTTGCTATTGCTGTGCTCACTGTGAATGCAGGACAGGAAGTACTGGAGATGTCTGTAAGAATGCAGAAGGCTGGACATGTGCTAAGTAAGGAGAACATTGCAGCCAGAATGGACCACAAATCTTCGGTAGAAGCCATAGCATCAGGGTTTTTTGTATCCAAAATGTTCCAGATTGCTTTAGGTGCCACAGTCGGAGGTCAACTGGATCAGAAGATGTTGAATAAAGTTATAGTGGGAGCATCTGTTATAACAGTGGCCCTTCTTACAGCAGTCAAAGCCTCATCAGCAGCTCTTGGTATTGGTGGTGTGACAGGGGCATTGCTGGGGGCACTAGGGACAGCTGGGGTATCTATGGGAGCAGCTTCAGCTGTAGCAGTTCAGTGCTCTTCATGGTCAGGAACCATAAGCACCACAGCTGGGATCCTATGCGGAGCTTTAGCCATTAGAAACTTGGACATCACTAACACTGGACTGCAGATGCTTGTGGCCTACATGTCTGGTATTATAAAGCCTTACTGACTGATTTATGGTGTGAGGACTGAGGATTTGAACCACGGCCTAATAAATAGTACTTAAAATTGACATCCTTCAGCGCCAGCTCAGAATGACGCTGCTCCAGTCCCAGCGAAGCTCACAAGTCATTTTTCTCCAAGTCAAGACTCAAGTGTCTTATGGTTGTGTCATCTGTGGCCATGCAATAATTTATGTATGACTGTAAGGGAGGGAATGATATTCATCTGGTCAGACATTTCCTTAATGTTTATGAGCCAAAAAATAAAATAAAGTTTGTTCACAGACCCAAATCTTGAGGACTTTGATGATGAGTCTCAAGTCAAGTCTGAAGTCTCGCAAACTTGATTCCCCATCTCTGTCCAGTGCAATTCTGAATTGATACACAACATTTTTTCCCCTCTGTAGGGTAGTTCAGGCACCAGCTTTGAATAATCCATGTTCAAAGTTACACTTTGTACCACTCTACTCTACCACTTTGTTTGCTGAACAGAGACACCATGTTTTACCATGTGATTGTCTAAAAAAACACGGATGAGTCGTCACACACAGTGAGACGCAGAACAAGCTAGAGACAATGAGAAGAATGAGAGCATGTTACATTGTGCACCAGCAGGTGACACAGAGACTCAACAACTGATGACAGTTTACTGTTATTTTTCCTTTTTTTTGATGGTTCTTAAATGTAGCATGTTAACTTTTAACTGTATTACAGGTTTATTTACAAACGTATCCAACCCTTTTTGTTGGACATGTGTAAATAAATAAAAGAAGACATTTTTTTTTACCTTATTTTTAATTATCTAAGAATTCATACAATCATCAGTTGCCACATTAAGCCATTATGTGCTAGTTAGCTAAATTATGAGCCTCTGTCAGTAACGAGCTTTTGACATGCATATTTACCAGAGGCTGTCATGTGTTTACCTTCCCTGCCAAATGTGCAAACTGCAAATTCACACCACAGGTTACCCCAGGCCGTCGAACCAGTACAGCCACTGCATGTAACAAACCGGCCAAAAAAATATAATGTTGTGTAACATGTAAATATTTTTAGATACATACAATGGTAGAAAATACTCGAGTAATTTTACTTGGCTGCTATTTAAGTATTATTTTGATGTATTCATATTTACTTGATTAATATTGACATTGAATTCTATTCTTACTTAATTAGCATACGTTTCCAAAAACTTTTTTTTTTTTTTTTACTATTTATACTTTCAAAAAGTATTCAATATGAAAAAGACACAAAAAGTGATCTTGCATTCCTCCATCCTAAAGATTTTCCATATTGGAAAACTTTGTTTCAGCTTTACCTCTGACTGCTAAAAAAGCGCTGACACTGCAGCTCCTTCCACTGCTAAATAAACATCACCACACAGAAAACTTCACAATATCAACAATTATGCAATCTTCACATACACAGCCTGTGCAAACTATTACTGTAGAAACAATAAGGTACAGTGCCCCCTTCGCAATTTCTTCTATTTTTGCTAATGTGTCACATGTAAATGTTACAGGTCATCACATTGAAGTTTATTGAGAACCTACAATATATGTGAAAATGTAATTGTCCCCTTAGCTACTAAATCAACCAGTTAAGTAAATTCAATGAACTACTGGGTTCAGTTCACTAGACACACCCAGGCATGATTACTGCCAGACCTGTTGAATCTAAACATTACTTAAATAAAACCTGTCTGGCAATGTGAAGCAGGATAGGAGGTCTCAGAAAGCAGCACATCAAGCTCTAAAAAGATTTGAATACAGATGCGAAACAAAAGTCATTGAAATCTACCAGTCTGGAAAGAGTTACAAAGCCATTGCTAAGGCTCAGAGACTCCAGTGAACCACAGTGAGAGGCATTATTCACAAATGAATAATTTGAACAGTGGTGAACCTTCCCAGGAGTGGCCAGCCTACCAAAAGTTCACCAAGAGCCCATCAATACCTCATCCAACAGGTCACAAAAGAACCCAGATGAACCTGCATGACTCGCTTACCTCAGTTATAGACAATGTACATGATTCCACAATAAGAAAGACAAAAATGGCATCCATGGGAGCACTGCAAGGCTCAAAACACTACTGACCAAAAAGAACACAAAGGCTCGTCTCACATTTGCCAAAATCATCTTAGATGGCTGACAAGGCTTTTTGGATAATATTCTGTGGACTGATTATGTGGTCAAAAGTTGAACTTTTTGAAGACATGGGCACAATGAAGACACAAATGAAGACATTTGAAGTCCTATTAAATCTGGTGGAAATTAACGCTGCATTCTACCATAATAACACCATGTCTACAGTCAGACGTGGTGGTGGTAGTGTGATGTTCTGGGGCTACTTTGCTTCTGCTGGACCTGAACAACTTTTTGTGATGGAACCATGAATTCTGTATATCTCTCTATAAATAAATCCTGAAGGAGAATGCCCACCTGTCAGTTTGTGACATAAGGCGCAAGCACAAAATTTCCACAGTAATGTAAAAGACTCATCACAAGTTATCACAAACATTTGATTGCAGAGTTTGGCACAACCTGTTATTATGCATGGTGGGCAATTACATGGGTGATATATATTTTGAATAAATTGTAAACTTCACTAAATGAAATGATCATTTAAAAGCTGCATTTTGTGTTTACTCATGTTGTCTTTATCTTATATTAAAGTTTGATGATCTCAAACATGTAAATTAGCACAGATAGAAGAAACTGGGACAGGACAAATACTGAACAGCACTGTGTTAGCATGAGCACTTAAATTAAAATGCTTTATAGCCGAAATAACCATCAAAGCTGTGCTGCAGAAAAGTTATCAACACTTTCTGCCAATCAGAACTGAGAATTTGATACTACTGTGGTATCAATCCAAACATTTCATGGGTTCACTAATTATTGTGTGACAGCATGCACTATTTATCACATGAACACACAAAATGTCACACCAGGTTTGTGGTGTGACCGATGTCACACTGAATACACACGAGTCGGAGTACAGGTTTGTGTGAAAATTAAGACGGCGGTAGAGAAATAAGTCATAGTCAGTAAGTACAGACTGCACCTACATTAACTCACTCACTCTCTGCAGTTATTATTGATCATCGCATGACTATCAAAAACATAACTGAACATCACCACCCAGTGGTCAGCAAGGGCTACCATGAAAAGCCACTGAAAGTCATACCAGAAGAAGAACAAGAACAAGACTACACCACCGTGAAATGAATTTCTTCTCATACCCCGGCTTGTTGGAAAGTTAGGAAGAATTATACAAACAATTAACAGATATGCATTTTTGTTTGTGTTCCCTTCCTTATCCACCTGGGTTTCCTCCAGGTTCTCTGGTTTCTTCCGACTGCTTCTAAACCTTAATAACCTTCTTAATCTTAGCGTAATATCATGTATGATTTTAGCAGGATATTTGAAAACATATTGTAATTGTGAATATAATTACATTATGATTAAAGTTATATTATATACAGTATATAATTACATTATGATTAAAGAACATTTTCCTTTCTAGTTGACAGTGGGTGCTAATGCTCTCAATTCTTCCAAACTCTAGCCACGCCCATTTTCATTTTTTTCTGAGCACGCACAACTCTCTAGCTTACGTCAAAGCTTTTCCCATCCGGAAACTGAAAAACACAAGGTAGGCTTCTTGAACACTGCATTTCCGCGTGAGCGCCAGTGCAGTCAGGTGACTGTCAAGCACATGACTCTAACGGATCTCCCCGCATCCCCGGCCTCTTTTGAAGACTGACAACGAGTTCATCCAATGACAACGCAACTTACCATCTAGTTGTCCAATAAGCATGTAGGGGGCGGGACCAAAGTAAAGCTTTGCCTACAGAGAAACATTGGGGAAGACGAATGGGTCTGAGCGACTTTGTTCTCTATTAATAGACAGGGAGGCATTTTGTGCTTGTTCATGCTTACATTGTATGTGTGCTAGATGTCCGACAGCCGTGTGTTAAAGCACATTAGTGTAGAATAAAGGGGTGGGGAATTTTCGGGGAGAAGGCGTCGTTTGGGTCAAGATGTCGATTCAGTACGGAGAAACGCTGGCAGATAGCTACGGGGTGGCCGACTCGTTCCCTAAAGATTTCGGTTATGGAGAAGAGGAGACAGACATGGAGGACAGTCCAGCACCGTCCGACAGCAAGCCGAGAATCCTGCTGATGGGCTTGCGAAGGAGCGGGAAGTCCTCCATTCAGAAGGTACGAGTGAAAATGAGACTGGTCAGATTTATTCCTCATGGCTAACTCCTACCGCCAAACAGCTGTAGGTGTTCAGACAGAAGTTGAGTCCCAAACGCAGCTCTGTGGGTCAGGTAGTCCACTACATCGGCTGTAAAAGCTTTTTATTTCACGCGCTACGTAGTGCGCTTGTGTAGGGAATAAACAGCCAATTGGGATTAAGCGATAGACCCCACTGACGTGCTGAGCTAGCAAAGGCGCTGTTTCGCTAAACCGCCAGAGGATCTCTTGAAACGGATTGTAAGGATTCATCTGAAGGTGAAATAAAAAGCGTGTAAAGTCCTTTCACTGACTATAATGAAGAACTAAACCAGTATCGATATTATTTCTGTGTTAGCTGCTTGCTTGTTTGATGACCTGTTCATTTGTCATCAGTCCTATTATTATTGTTGTTTACCTCTCTTATTTTTTAGGAAAGTAGTTAGAAGGAAGGTAAGTAACTTCTCTACTAAGGAAATAACTAAGGATTAGTCTGGGAGTGTTTTTGTTTTCTGTAAGTGAGTTATTATTCTGTACACAGACTTAGTACTTTATCTTATTATAGTAAGTGTATGTCTAACACCACTCCCTGTATTAATGGTGCTTACAATCTTAAAGCTGCTCACAGTCTAAGCTGCAAAGTTTGAGCCTTGTGAAAAAGTCCACCATCTCTCCAACAAGTCAGCAGTCTTTGATGAATTGAACTGTTAGTAGGCTTGGGCGATATCTATATTTTCATACCATTATACCATCTGGTCATTACACTGTGGTATAAGGTATGTAACAGTATTTGTGTGCACAAGAAAAATCTAGGCCACTTGTGATGAAGTTATGCACTGAAGTACCAGAAAAACTGGTATGTACTTTCTAGGTCCCCCATGGGATCTTGGAGGCAACGTTGCACAGTCCTCATGCTGATGTTTGTTCAGGCCCCGGCATTGAATTCCGATGTTACCTGAGGCAGTGTTGTACACCCATCACGTGAAACGATTCATCAGCCGACGCTGGTCACGTTCACCCAGTGGCTTTTTACAGCCACACTGCTGTCGTAAGTTTGAGGTTTTGCCAGAATTCTTGTTATAACCTTTGAAATGCTCATATGGGCAAATCCAAACTTCTACCTCTGAAATGCTATGGCCCATCTCAACTATCAAACCATTCTGAAAATCGCAAAATCGGGATAACTTGCCATTCTTACAGTGGAAACAGCTCTAGAAGCTCGAATAGATGTCTATCACTTTATATACGCACCGGCAAATGCAAACCGTGACATGCATAGATGGTGTTGCTATATATTTTGCATAGGCACCGGTGCCAGTTTTTCTGGTACTTCAGTGTATGTGGCAATGCTTTCATGACTCCATATCTAGTCATGTTTAATTGATTAGCTGACAGTAGAAATGAGTAGAAATAGTCAGAGAGTCTCCATTGTGGAAGTTGCAATACAACTCCTTGTTGAGGAGTTAAAGACAGGGTGTGAAATACCTGGTGGCCATCGGGGGTCCCGTCTAGTGATGCGATGTGTGCTGAAGTTTTACACAGACTGCTGGCTGATTTCACTGAGGAGGCAAACTATGCAACACACACACACACACACACGTACACACAGTCTAGTTCTGAAAGTGCATCCCACTACAGGATCAAAGTGAGTGAAGGTTCAGTCAGCTGCTTAGCAAGATGGCCCACATCACAGACTTAACACAACACAAATATCATCTGACCTCTGCGGCTAGGATACCATTGTTAATTAAAGCCAAAAATAGCGGAGACAAGTGTAAGATTGCGGATCATAACTAGAGTGAGTGGTCTGCAAGTCCTCTGGTGTGATTGGTTGAAAGTTAAGCCAACCTTCTTACCAGTAGTCTGACCTCTGGTGGCACGTGCTGTGCAGTACAATGCAGTACCTCAGTACATCTCCGTATTAGTTTAATACCTCAGTATACTCAAACACCATAATACCGCCCAAGCCTCCCTGTTAGTAATGTACATCATGGTTCTACTCAAACCCTTTTTTCAGCTGCATGATTTCATTGAGCCATGCTGTAATAGAAATATTGTGAATCATCTTTCTCTCCTCAGGTCGTGTTTCATAAGATGTCCCCCAACGAGACCCTGTTTCTGGAGAGCACAAATAAAATCTACAAGGATGACATCTCCAGCAGTTCATTCGTCAACTTCCAGATCTGGGACTTTCCTGGTCAAGTAGACTTTTTTGACCCGACCTTCGATTATGAGATGATCTTCAGAGGAACCGGTGCATTGATATTTGTCATTGATGCACAGGTAAAGTAAGAAATATTTAACGATAACGGGTTTAAAAACGTGGTCCTGTGTCTGGAAAGAATCTGTCACTTCCTAGGAATCTCTTGTAAGATTTATCTTTAATTTGCCAGACGTGGGCTTTCTGAAAGTATCAAGGTTCACAGTTATCACACTGGTCTAAAGTTGGTGGGGGTTGGTTGGAGCGATTCTTGTGCTGGATGATTGAAAATGTATGGATATTGAAGGCAGGAAATCAAACATGCAACCAGTGGCCTGAAGTCAATAGCTAAGAATTCTATGACCCAGCAAAATCTTGAGCATGTGTAATCTCTAATATGTATCCCCTTCATGCTAACTCTGCTGCTCTCATCAGTCCAAATGTAGGACAAAAGGTGATCAGGTGGGTGAATTATATCGGCAAAGATGAGCGTTTCTTCCTCTAGGTTAAAGCAATGCTAAGTCGTCAGGGCATGTATGAAAATAATCATTCATAAACGTGGCTTATTCTGAATGTTTCTAAAGTCCGGCTTTGCTTGTATGCGTGTTTTCTTTCTAGCTTATCAGAGCTTATCTTATTGGTTGTGAAAAGCACAGTGTAAACCAGGTCATTGGCGAATTCGAGTGAACTTTGAGCACAGCCCCAAGGTGTTAAATCCATGCGGAGTGTGTTCAGAGTGGCGTTCCCTGTAGGGAAAACAGCACTACTGTCTTTGCTAGAGCTTTGCCGGCATACTTCGGTTTTCCTGTGGATCACCTGTAGGCGGCCTTATGGCTCGGACACAGTACACGGCGTGGTAAGCCGTCAGATCGCTGTACTGTTCAAACTACACAACTTGCTCTCTTGTAAATGTGATTTTTTTTTAAGTCATTGTGGTTTGCACATTACATGACTGACCAGTGTTCGTAGTGATTCATCAGATTCTTTACCAGGAGTGACTCGCTGATGAGTCTGTTTGCTCTCCAAACTACGTTTTGTCACAAAAACACACGTGAGAAGTGACAAGGTGCCATGAGAGAGAGTTTTTACCTTTTAGGAAAACATTATGTTATCAAGAAGTGAGCTGCTGTGCGCTGATATTAAAAATAATAATAATAAAAACCTGAAAGCTTTGTCCATAGTCACTCCTGAAGTAAATCCTCTCTGCTTAAACTTGATTTCAGGAAGTTGGGGTGCTTTTACCAACATGGTCCAAATGTTTGTGGACACCTGCCCATTACAAGTCGTGCTTGTTGGCGTTTATAAGCTCCGCTGGCTGTAGCTCGACTCCACACTCACAGCCAGTCAGTCTGGTCACAACACTTTATACACTACAGGACTTGAACTCGCTGACGGGTCTAGATATTTAGCATGCTAGATATTTTTTGTCTGTGAGCGATCAGCAAGCCTCTCGGGTTGCCTCTTTGAACAATTCACACATAGCGACTTACGAGCCCCGAGTGAATGCCAGTTTTCTCCCGAGCCTGCACGACCTCCAAAACCTGTCGGCGAGCGGAAAATCAGGCCTAAAATTGCGTAGCGTGAACTCGGCATTAGTGAACCGCTGTTACAATATATGACACGTTCAAAGCACATCCTAAATGTTTACTAATGTAAAGAACTTCACAAATGCGAAAAGCGTTTTTGTGCAGTTGAGACCCCGAGAATGAATTTCAGGTGCTCAGATATCTAAAGCTATTTGTTTCCATGATCTCTGCCTGTACATTCTGTAATCGTACCACTGCGGATCAGGGGTCTGCACGTGTGGCTGCAGGCTTTCAGTCCAGTCAGAGGCACACTTGATGGTTGATTGGAGACCAAGTTGAATCGATTAAACAAGTGGTACTTGTTTGGTTGGAATGAACGCCTGAAGCCACACCAGCCCTTTGTGGTTAAGATCGAACACCCCTTCACAGTAGATGACTACACCCTAACACCCTAACAGCTATACTGAACAGTGCATCTCGGTGAATGCCTTCATAACAAAAATAAACACAACAAAATTGGCAGTAAACCTGATCTCAAGCTGTCGATTCACAACTGGGACTGATTTAGGCAGTAGTTCACACTCTTTATAAAGCCTGGGAATTTCAAGCCTTGATATATATATATATATATATAAAGCTGAAACATGTGACATGACCCGTGAACCATTTTCCTACTTTGACCCTGATGCTTTGCAACACATATTTGGCGGCTCAAAACACGCTTGAGAACAGCATCTGATTAGATTATGTGGTTGAGAAATAAGATCATTTCCTTCATCTCCTGACCAGGATGTGTGTTTTTCAGCTTCATGAGAGAACTGCATGTTAGCTGTACTTACATTTAGGTGACCTAAAGATAATACAATATGACGCAATATGCAAGTGTCCTGTTGTGTATATAAAAAGCGATTTTAGATTGCATTTATAATCGATTGTATAAAATGGAAAACCAAAAACAACACATCCAATTTTTATAAAATTGACAGATACTGACTTTTGTCTTTTAGATACTCCATAAAAGCAATAATAAAAAAAAAAAGTGATGCAACTGAGTGATTTTCATCAGCAGCTTCTGAGCTGTTTGAGATACGTACCTGTGGTTTGACAGTTTGTAATTCATTGTCCGGCACACATCTGTTAGCTTCCTGTTCTGCTGTAGAAATGTCTTTTACCAAATGTAACCCTCAGTGGCTTCTTTCCTACTGTTTCTGTCACATGGAATGTCCTCAAATTATGAATAGGTCAGCATAGGGCTTCTTCCCGTACGTATGTATGTATTTACAGTACAGGCCAAAAGTGGACACACCTTCTCATTCAATGCATTTTCTTTATTTTCATGACTATTTACATTGTAGATTCTCACTGAAGGCATC
>JANCOA010000049.1:11857271-11869496 GCA_024363135.1 Leptodoras oyakawai
AAGGTTCAATTAGCAGGGTAAGAGCACAGTTTTGCTCAAAATATTGCAATGCACACAACATTATGGGTGACATACCATGTTCAAAAGAGGACAATTTGTTGATGCACGTCTTGCTGGCGCATCTGTGACCAAGACAGCAAGTCTTTGTGCTGTATCAAGAGCCACGGTATCCACGTAGTGGATCCATCACATAGTGACCTGGCCACTATCCTGCAAAAAGAATGGCTTAAAATTCCTCTGACCACTGTGCAGGACTTGTATATGTCATTCCCAAGACAAAAGGAGGCCCTACACCATACTAATAAATTATTGTGGTCTAAACCCTGTAGATGGTGTAGTACTAGTTTTTCTTTTAGTACAGATTTTTAGTACTGGCAACTTTCCATCTCTGTAGCATACTTTGTATGAAAATATTGTTTGACCAGGTTTGTGCCTTACTCACAATACACCTTTTGCTGGTAGAAGCATATTTCTGCCTATCTTAGCTTTTGCACCTCCCACTCACTACTTCAGACAAAACAAATATTTCATGTCAGATCATCCAATAAACCACAAAATAGATCATGCAATAAACTGCTAAACAGATCAGTGTTTATTTTGAGGCAGATCCTTCGGGATTCCTATTGCAGAAAAATATCACATGACCTTATGCAGTCCAGGAATTATTTCGAAGGCTTCAGCAGTTATTATGGTATTATACAATCTGATTGATTTTATGCTATTTCTGAGCAGGAGTGTGCAAAGAAAACCCTTACTTTCATAATTACATGGATTAAAATGCCATGAAACAAGATTCCATGATACTCTGTCCCAGAGTGCAGTTATAAAATATAAAGAGCTCCTGAAACTGGTAAAAAAAGAAGAAAATGTAGGAACCATATCTATGTTTTTGTGAAGCACTGGAGTGAAAAGAAAGAGCAGGAAGGCAAACAAGATCAAGTAATAGAATTGTAGTAATGCAGGAGGATAGGAACTCAATGTACACCTGACTGAGAACAAATCTTTAGAAGGACTAGGATCTGTTTACATAAGGAATAAAACATATAGAATCACAGAAAATAGATCCCAGACTTGATCATTTTCCATTAACAGCATGTCTCAAATAGAAATTGTATTATTCTTCTTATACTGCATCTTATGCCATCCCTTAACATTTTCATTTCATTTCATTTTCTTAACCGCTTATTCCTTTTCAGGGTCGCGGGAGAGCCGCTGCCTAACCGGCAGCATAGGGCACAAGGCAGGAACAACCCTAGACAGGGCGCCAATGCATCGTAGGGCACACACACACACACACACACACACACACGCACATGCGCACACACACGCGGGCCACTTTAGAGACACCAATCAACCTAACGTGCATGTCTTTGGACTGTGGGAGGAAACCAGAGTAAACCCAGACCGCCCCACCCAGAGATTGAACCCGGGACCTTCTTGCTCTGAGGCGATGGTGCTACCCACCGAGCCACCAAATTTTCATTTATTTATTTAAAGAATGGTCCAGCCCCTCCCTACCTGGCAATTGTCAAAGCTCGATGCGTACCCAGAGCGCTTCATGCCTCAAGTGTGTCTCAACTTGACCCACCGTCTTCCAGAACATGAGGCAAACGTCCACTTTTCTGTCCTGGCACCAAGGTGGTGGAATGATTTCCCCCTGACTGTCCAAACAGCAGAATCACTTGCTGTCTTGAAACGCCAACTAAAGACCCACTAAGTCAATACAACTCTACCTTTGCATCTATTAAAGCTCTTACTACACTTACAGCAGTTATTGTTATTGACTCTATCGTGTTCTTCACTGGTTTTGCATATAGGAACACCTTTGGATTGCAGGACTTGCATTGCTTGTAATTGATTGTATTAGTTATTGTATGGATCATGTTGGAAAACTTGCCTCTGACCATAAAAAAAAAAGCATTAATTAACCAGAGACTCCAGAGATTAACATAGATGATTTGCCAAATCTCTCTAAAATGCAGTGGTTAATGGATTACACAGAGTGTATTACTAGAAAGCTGTGATCTGTCTTGCAGCTGGAACTATTATCAGAGTTTCAACAGCCTCTGACCAATCCAAACTGAGAACACACATTCACACACTAAGGGCCAATTTTCCCATCACCAATTCACCTTCCTGCATGTCTTTGGACTGTAGGAGGAAACCGGAGTACCCGGAGGAAACCCACGCGAACACGGCGAGAACATGCAAACTCCACACAGAAATTTCCCAGGTCGCCCTATAAAGAAAGGTATCATATCAAACGTATCATAGTTCCTAGTCCTGTGGTTTTCACAGCCTTCTGCTTTGTTCTTTTTTCTCAAAATGAGAAAAAAGATGCCATTCCTCTGGTCAAATATAGCTGTCCATTTATCAAAGCAAGTGGTCTAAACCAGGTTTTAGCCTCTTGTCTGCTAGCAGGCTGGTTTACCCGGTTAGTGGTCCAGAGGGAGCAGTGATAAAATTGTGTGAAGCGCAGAGATGAGAATAACTGAATGGGGAAAATTTTACTGAGAAAAAAATTGAAAGGAAAAGTAAGATTTTGATTGAATCTTGAGTCTACAGAGGCTTAAAATTTACTTAAGGGTATTCCCCTCCCAAAGCTATTCTGCCCTTAGCTATGAACTCAGAGCTGGAGAGAAACAGGAACTCAAAATGAAAAGGCGGACACTGAAATAGAGATGGATTTATAGTTTTAATGGCACTTCAAAGACTAAAGTACATTTTAGGAACTGGACGACTGAATGCAGACCTTACAATAGATCATATAATCATTTCTGTCCATATTTATTGTACAAAAATCAATGCTAAAATGTGACAGTTTGTCCTATACAGGAAACATACAAAATATATAAACGGATAGACGGGTAGATAGATTTTCTGTCATTCTTTCATTGTGCTGATTTCACCTCTTTTTTTTTTTTGGAGTGTGATGTACTCTTACTGCTGCATGTTTGAGTGTCACCCAATAAAATAAAGCATCCATAGACTTTTCAAACAGCAGCCATATCCTGCTGTCAAACTTCTCAAAGATTATCACAAGGGCTTCCCTAAGGGGTTTCTAAATGGTGTCTGTGTATCACCATTAGAAAGGTTAACAATTATTTTTCCCCCTGAAATTAGGGGCAGTGACCCTAATATGAGGCCACTTAGTGCCTGTAATAAGGCGATAATTGGGCAATGATGATAATGAACCGTCCTCACACACACACACACAAACTGATCACCCGAATTTATGCTCACTGTCAGTTAGCCATAATGGATTACAGCCACATTACTTACATTTATCTTTTCTCAGGAATGGGAGAGGAATAGGAGGAGTATGTGTGTGCGTGTGTGGCGAGTAAAAGAGGGGAGAGGCAATGGTAATATCCCAAATCATCTCATCTCTTTCTTCATCATTGTTACTTTTTTTCCATTCATTGCCCCTCTCTGCTCACCCCCTTCACTGATGGCTGTTGTAATTGCATATGCACATTTTCCCTAAGGGCTTCCAAATTAAAAGAAAGTACCCCATCCATCCAGCCACCCCCACTCAACATACATACATACACACACACACACACACATACACACACAGCTCACAGCACTGCTCTGGGGACAGTAAGCTTATTTGAATGGAACCTCTTGAATCCCTCTCATGCTTCACGTCACTAATGAATAAATAAAACACACGCAGGCAGTGGATTGACTTTCACACATGGATGCTCCTGCTGTGATGAGATGAGGGCAGTCATTATCATGGGCAGGAGAGATCTTTGCATGAGCTTGATGGTGTGAACCTGTCATTTCTTATTGCTTATGATATACTATGCTCTGGTATTCTTATACGGTATCGATCCTTAAATGGGATTATTTTCTTGGCAGTGACATCCAAGAACTGATCCAAGAAATATAAAAAGCTCAATTTCTGAAAACCTTCATCCTAACTTTACTCTATACAGACTAATACAGGTTGTTCTAGTGAGCGCATATTAATCACGCGTACAGGTCCTGGTTTGAAATTACACAATTTGGAGAACATGAGTGGAGTACTAAATAAATGGCAACGTGGCTGAAGCGCTGGGTGAATGTCGGCTATAAATGGATGCATCTTTTATTCGTGTGCATAGCGTGCATTCATCGCTCATTTTTTTTTCCAATATGAGACTGAATTATGTTAAAAGCAGAAGGGAGAAAAGTCACATTAATATAGCATTAGTCGCATGGTAACAGTTACCAGGTCTACATAAGCCTTACGTATGTAAGATAATGCTTCACGTACACTTACAAGCCACGGTGTTAATTAATCTGAGTGTTGCTCAGGTACTACAGCACTTAAAAAAGTTCCACAATTCAAGAATGCTTAATGCTTAATGCTTATTGCCTTCTGGAAATTCAAATTGTGGAAACTGGGACACATAAGCTGTGTCACTCTTAATAAATTGAACAGGTGTTCTTCTGTTTCTCTACCTTTCACCTGCTTATTCAAGTCAGCGATAAAAGATTGAGCATAACGAATGAATTATTTCGGCACAATTTTGAACATAGGATACCAAAGCCTTCTTAATCACAAGCCACTCAATTATAGCAAGGATGCCTATCATTACTTCTATGTGCAGTCCTCCTCCTCCTCCTCTTAATTACCATTCAATTCAATACAAGTCAATTTTATTTCAATTTTACTTTTAACAATGGACATTGCCTCAAAGCGGGGCGACACAGTGGCTCGGTGGGTAGCACTGTCGCCTCACAGCATGAAGGTCCCGGGTTCGATCCCTGGGTGGGGCGGTCTGGGTCTTTTCTGTGTGGAGTCTGCATGTCCTCCCTGTGTCCACGTGGGTTTACTCCGGTCAAGAAAATGAATGAATGAATGAATGCATTGCCTCAAAGCAGCTTCATGAAGACATTAAATCCAGACATAACTTTAATCTTATATAAATTTTATCCCTAATGAGCAAGCCAGAGGCGATGACAGCAAGGTAAAACTCACAGATCTGTTAAGGGGAAGAAACCTTGGGTGACACCAGACAGTACAAAAATAATGTATATAGTAAAAAAAATTCCTTAAACCTTTAATACGAGGTCTACATGAACTACATGAAGGCCTGAACTGTTCACAGATGGAGATTTGATCAGCATCAACATCATATTATAGCTCTTCATCTTTAACCACACTTTCATAATATTTCATTTATTTAGGTTTGGCCAGACACAGAAGTCTCTGGTCGGTTTGTTCTCAGTATGAAGAAAATTTTAACAAAGGTTATAACCTTCATAAAATATTTGAATATTTCCTGTGCAGCCACATATACAGAGCCTTTGAAAAGGTGCCATTAATTAGTCAATAATGGCATTATAAATGAGAAAATCAGTGTTTGGCTGGAGGTGAACATTTTAATGGAATGGGGAAGTGGGTTACCCCTCAGGCTCTGTAGTGGCCACAGCCCTCATCGTTTATCACCTGTTAGCACCAGTCAGACACAAACAGAGCCACTGTGCATCATACTCAACGACTGTTTAGACTTCACACCTACAGTATACTGCTCCTCTGTGACTACTGCCTTTTATCCGACAAGAGAACAAGCTGTCTAAGACAAGCTGACACTCACCGGGTTTTTTTTTCTTCCTCTCAACCTTGAAAAAATGGCTGCAGATCCTTGAAAAAGTGGTTAAATAAAATCATTATTTGACTTTATTGATTTTTGTCCCCACACAAGTCTCAATAGGTTATTGGGGATTCTGCCAAATAGACCAGGGAAAAATCATTAGCACAAGCTGCTGTGATTTACGTCCTTGTTTGAGAGAGGCACCCAAATGATCTGCCTCTCAATCGGCATCATCAATCACCCCAAACCAGAGGGCACCTCCAATAGCCTGGGCTGGCGCTACACACACCAAATGCTACACATACTGTATTCAAGTCTGTTTGTGTGTGTGAGTGCATTTTGCTGTGACCGGGAATATACTTGCTGTCATCCGAGCGTGAGTGTGTATGAGTCTCTGGCACGGATCCACACAGTCTTGTACTTGTTTTAAGTAGGTTGGCACAATTTCTAATACTGCAATGCAGCCCGCACCCCTCCGTTTGTTCTGGGTTATTGCGTCAGCAATTAAAACCTACTTTTTATGTAAAGGAAAAATGAGAAGAGTTGAGTTTGTTTGCGACTCATGTGACCTCATCGGCAACGTCAGTTCAGTCTGTATGGCAGGGAAGTGATACAAGGTGGTGGATCGTAATTTGAGTCAGTGCCATTGGTTTGGCAACACTGCATCTTGGGTAATGTTAATTGACCTAGAGAAGTGCCAGACAGAGGAGATTCTGTGTTGTATCTTAGACTGGTTACTATGGGGAATAATGAGGAATACATCATTATTATCCAGATTTCTGCCAATACATTCATTTAATATACCTGGAAAACAAATCTAAGAGCTAAGAGATTCTCAACAAAAGAATCCCTTTCTTATCACCGCCACAAATGAAATTTGATGGGACGGTATGAATCAGTATTATCGAAAGAAAGCTCAGACATATTTATTATCCAATTGACAGACCATTTATCCTGACTGATGGTTCATGATGAAAACTCAATGTGACAACATTGCCAGTAACTGGGCGACTCTAGAGGAATGCACACAGTACTGAAGCCACTGCACGTCCTTATAGTGGAAACAGACTACTGAATGCACACCTTTACCTGCCAAACTTATCTCACATTATCTGTGTTCTGATCGCTGCTCTCCCGTTTATCTCTCACGTGTACTGCATGATGTCTACTGAGGATTGAATTTTGTCAGTATTTTTATATTGCACCCACATTTTATTTGCAATTCGATCTAATCTGTGTGTGCTAAAGAGATATTTTATGAAATCTTATCAGCTACATGGTGTGCTAACATTAAAACCTCATTTGCCTCTGTTTTACAAGGACTATAACAATGCTTCCTGAATTGTATGACCCTAATGATATGCATAAAGCACCGTGAAATTGCTCCCATATGCAAATTAATAAAATCCTACAAACCAGATAAACTGCTGCTTAATGATTACGCGAATAATTACAGAAGCCAAATAAAAGACAACAAAGCACTGCGTGGACCCGATAACCCTTTAAACACGCACTCTTTATCCGCGCGAGCACATTCACTGTTAACTGCATGAAATATTGCACGCGGTGAGACTGAAGGACGGGGTGGCAGTAGAATTAGCTGGGTTGTATAAGCAATTATGGGGGCATGGTATGTAGCTAAGCACCCTAATAGGTATGTAGAGGAGACATTATTCAATTAAAGTGGCGGCTTACAGCATGAGCGAGGCGAGGCGCGGTGACAGCACTGGTGTCTTCTCCTTATGAAACAACCTATTTAAGCTAAATCAACTCCCACTTAAGAGCGGGCGTAATAAGCGCGGAGGAGCGGCGCCGTGGCCCGCGGGGCCCCATCCGTCATGCTGTAATTCCCAATCCCAATGACTGATAACACCTAGCACCGTGCCTGCCGCATCGCCTCGCAGAGCACTGCCGACTCTGTCTTTCAGTCTTTTTCCTCTTGCTATCCCTCTTTTCCCTTCTACTGTCTCTCTCATACTCATTATTCAAACTCTCCTTCTTCTACCTCAGCATCGACTCTTGTTTCTCTCGCTCGCCTTTTTTTTCTTTTTTTTTTTTTTTCGTTTTAGCTCCCTGCTTCTCCAGTTTTAACAATCTACTGAGTATGCATGCAGAAGGTCTTGAAAGTGCCCTCAGTAACTTAATACCTGCTCCTGTGGGAGAATGCATACTTGTGATTCACAAGCGACCTGTTAGGGAGCACTTGATCCAGAGCTTTGCCTCATCTGTTGCTGTTTACTGGGATTCTCTTGTGTGTTTTATGGCTTGCAAACAACTGTTTCATGGAATACAACTTACCTATGACGTTTCTGGATTTTCTAGTCGACTTCAAGCTGAACTTGGATTACTTGCTTTTATCTCCATGTTAAATCCTCTTCTCTTCTTCCCATAGCTACTAAAAAACTGAAGAAAAAAAAGCCAAAACAAACCACAACACAAAACAAACAACAATATTAGAAACTCAATTTCTCTAACGCTTACATTATGGATTTTTTATTCTTTTGGCAATTAGAATATGGGAAATATCTTGTTAAAGGTAACATTACACAGTCTGAGAAACAAGTTTTGTTACTAAAGGGAAAACTATTATTAAAAAGACAACAAACTGATTTTGTTTATTAAAACACAGAGGGGGAAAAGTTACATAAAATGCAGCACATCTGGAGTGTTTGAAGAAGATTCAAAGGGATTTGCAGTCTCTTTTCTTTCTTGTTTTGTTTTTAGCCATCTCCTTCTCTTTCTCTCTCTCTCTCTCTCTCTCTCTCTCTCTCTCTCTCTCTCATCAGTGAGTTATGCTCAGTAATGACTCCCACTGTGGCGATGCCCCTTTAAGACTAAACCCCCCTCTACCCCTCCCCCCCGTACCCCTCCATGTATTATTCATCAAAATCAAATGAGGAAACAACAGGAGCAGGAGACATGGTGCATGGCTCTTCCTCTCCTGCTCCCCAAGGTGCCCCAGTCTGCCGGCCCCTCTGCCCCTCCTCCTTTCCCTCAGTGGGGGGTTTTGGGGATGGACGTTGGCATCCCCACATGCCCGGCTGTGTAGCGGGTGACCCCAGTGCCCTTTGAGCCCACACTTCTCCTCCTTCTATCTCGTCCTCCTGCTCCTCTGTCACTCATCGCAACACTCTGTAGGTGTATGTTCTCCCCATGCCCCTCATGCTGAGGTGTGTGTTCTGTCACTGCCCTCTCTTTGGCCTGGATCAGCATGATTTTTGGAACCACAATTAAGGCTGATTGTTTAGATATTGTGTAACAAGTGAGATTATAGATGAGAGTACATGAGGCATTTTGCCAAGTTCAACCTGTATGAATTGCAAATGATGTAGGGGTGTGAATCGGAAGACTGATCATTTTAAAACCATTTTTGAATATTTTCCACGGGAAATATTAAAACAGAGTCAGGAATGCAGGTAGGGACACTGACACGTCGTGCATTACGTTTGATTATCTTGATTTGTGTTCTATGTTGTCATGGCAACAAAAAAGTCAAAAGGGTCAATAGGTTCAATTCACCTGAAAATGACTTTCTGTGACTGTTATGCTTATGAGTCATGTTGCGAGTTTGATCGACATTCACTCCTTCCAGCATTCTTTCATCTCGCAAACTTCCAGCATCAAATCCAGAATATTTTTGCCAATTCCTTTCACACCATGTGATACTCTAAACCTGAGTGAAGCACTAGTTATTTCATGACACTTAGGAGAGGCACTTTAATATTTGCATGAGCACAGGAGGGGGTTGATAGAGTATCCTGGTTCGGTATCAAAAGCCTACTGCATTGATTACTTCACCGAGAGAAAGGAGGGGGGGCTGCGTGAATGATTTGATGTCTCTGCTTTACTCTTGTATCTCCTGCTGTTAAAGGCAGGTAGGCTACATGTGTAGAACATGACTACCTGCCGCAGACTCGGCTTTGCTGCAGTGACAGATTCCATCCTCGGAGATATTCCTGACCTCGCGTTTAAGCATTTCGCTGGCAGAATTATATTAAATATATGCAGGTATCAATACCTGGAATACAGACACCTAGATTGCTAACATTCATTAACATTCAACATTATTCCAGTCATAGTAAAAAAGAAGGCAATCAGAAGGTAGAAATTAGAGGAGCCAGACCTGTTGCTTGGTTCTTGAAGCTCCTTGTTTAAACTATGGTGTCACATGTTGGTCACATGTTCCTTAACTTCCAGTCTAGGCTGCTGCACCTGCCCCCCTCCAGCAGTGTGGCTATAAGTGTGCTGGGATTGGGTTATGATGATGAGGATGGCTGCAGACTGAGTAGGGTGATGGGTCTATCAGCAGGCTAATCTGGGGCTAATGGCTCTGACCCATACAGGACCCAGCTGGCCCCCAGAACCCTCCTGATTGGGTCCATTTATTAAGGAATAGAGTGCTCGAGATGGCCTGCATAGTCATTTCACTTTCAGGTTCAATTCCCGGAGTGCTGATGAGCTCCCTCCACCCTTTCTCCTCCTTCCCTCCTTACCTCTCTTTTGTTCTTTCATAATGGCTCAATTAAAGAGGTTAATTCCAAAAGGGCCCTGTGCACATCAACTCTCCTCGCCCCTCCCCATCCTTCCGGACTGCATCACCCAAACTCCATTTATTATTCATCCCAATCAAATAAGTGTGCATATAAGAGAAAGTTGCTGTTCGCTCTCTTCCCTGCCACCACCTTCCTCTTCTCCGATCTCATCGCACCCTACTTCTCCCTTCCACTCTCCTCTTTTTGCTCTTCTGAGGAAGAATTGGCTTTTATTGAGTGAAACTACACACACACACACACACACACAAACACACACACACACACACACACACACTACCAGGCCCCCTACTTTTCAGCAGCCCATCCCCTTGCCTGGAAAATGAGCAATTCTCTCATTGTAATAATGCGCCTCTGTCATCCCCCTATTATCGGCATGATAAAAGATGAAATATTCACAGCGGCTGGCCTCCTAACCTGATCTGGGCATGATATTGGAGCTTTGGAAAATGAGTTTTATCAGCTTTAATATACTCCTTGGCAGACTGACCCTTGAAATTAAACATTATTACAGAGCGGATATTTAAAAAACCGGGGCCACAAATTACATCAAAATGAAAATATTAAGGAACATTAGGAATATATCAAGTGGCGCGAGGCTGGAAGAGAGGAGAGTCGGCAGAGGTGCTGCGACGTTGCGAGTGACACGGCAACCCGGCTGCTGAAATAATAACAATGCAGCCACTGCTGCTGTCATGTGTTGGGATAAACTAATTATCCTTGCCGACATTCTCATAGCCAGCTTTATTAGGAGAGGTGCATCCTGTGGGTGTGTGCACATGTGTGTATGTGTGTGGAGAAAGCGTTCGGCTCTGTCAGGTGCGAAGCTGTCTGCACCTCTCTTGTCTTATCTCTTTTGCTTTTAAACGGTTGCCACAGAGAAAGAAGGTCCTGGGGATGGCGAAGCGGTTCGGACATTATCAGTTTGATATGTAGGACAAAAATAAAGTGTGGCGCGCATAAGCTGCTTAAAGTTACTTACTTCTCCAAGTCCAAATTTGGGCAGGAGGACTGAGTGTGTTTTCAGCCTCTCAGGTGATTTGTCATGTGGTGATGGGGGAGATGAGAAATGCAATAAAAGCTGGTGGAAATACGATTTGAATAGATTTCAGCGGGTGCACCTCCTCGGGGAGGATGGAGAGGTTGAAGGAGGGATGAAGTGAAAGAGGGATGGAGTGAGGGAGGGAGGAGGGAGGATGGGTGAGTGAGTGAGTAAGCAGGGCCCACAGGGGAATGAATTAAAAACTTTTACTTTTGGTCAGACCTGTTTCTTTCCCTCTGCTTTTGCTGCTTATCACACACACACCTGTGTGTGTCCTGCGTGGTTAGATCTGCCCGTGCCATTCCATACCCTCAGGTTACAGAGAGATAGAACACACGCTTTCCCCTGCGCCAGACTCAGATGAGTATGCAAGCAGAACTGCTGTCTTTTAACCTGCCGCCCAGACTTTGCATACTTACAAACGCAAAAAAAAATCTTCATGCCAGTGCCTGCCTCTGGGACAGCTGCGATGCTCGGCTTGGTGCTTGCTGACTGATAACAGGGTGTACAGAGCTTCTGTGGTAATGCTGCCAGAAAAGACAGGTAGGTGCGGAGTTGGATCACAGGCCGAGGGAGTGTTAAGTAGCCTTTTAAACCTGAAGCAGCTAGCTAACACGCGATCAGTGAGGTTCAGTGAGTTCATTTCCACATAAGGGCTGGATTCAGGATTCATTAAAGGCAAAAAAATTAAACAAGCAAACAAACAAACAAAAAAAAAAAAAAAACCAATAGACAAAACATATTAGTTTATCAAGATTGTGTCTTGGATTAGCAACAGTTATTTTTTTGTGGAGAACACAACCTGACAACTGTTATCTATCTGGGGGATTCTGCAACTAGGATGCCTTTAAAATGTATGTGATCATTAAAAAAAACATTGTTCAATGTTGACTTTAAGAAAACATGCAGTTGCGATCTTGCAATAATATCACCGTTACAATTTTTTGGTAACTTTACTTGACTGAGATACTGTCAGTCAGTCAGTCATTATCTGTACCGCTTATTCCCAGTTACGGGGTCACGGGGGAGCCGGTGCCCAGCCGGC
>JANCOA010000049.1:11893629-11905985 GCA_024363135.1 Leptodoras oyakawai
TTGGACACCAGGCTGGTCCAATTTAGCCATGAAACCTCCCACACTAAAATGACAGGTGTTTCAGTTTCATTGTCTAAACCCTGTACATATACCACTGCTTACACTGTAGAAATTTGAATGCTAATCAAATATAACAAACAATGCAAAATATCTTTTTAACAGACAAGATCTCATTGAATTTATCAGTTATTATTGCAGCCCCTCAAGATTTCTCCATGTAAATAGGTTTTCCCAAGCTGGTCTTAAGTCATTGCCCTGTGGAAGATGCTCGTTTCCAAGCACCATGTCATAATAATCTTTTACACTCCACAATGGCTGAATAGTTCAGCCCTAAAGTTTTACTATATACTATATACCAAGTGATTTCAAATGGACTAGTAAAAGTCATAAAAGTTCATAGACATACATTTGTACATAGCCAGTGTACTATCTACTCAAACTTAGCAGATTAGGACTCCAGGTTGCTGCACGGAAGGTCCCAACACTGCTGGGTCCTTTAGTAAGGCTCTTAACCCTTTCCTCAACCCAGCCACTGAGGGGTGCAGTGCACTCACCGTGCCAGTCCCAAGCCTGGTTAATGGGAGAGATATCAGGAGCGGCATCCAGCATAAAACCTGCTCCAGATTAAAAATGCGGACTTGATCTGCTGTGGCGACCCCAAGTACTGGAGCAGCTGGAAGAGCAAGGAGAAAGAAAAAGTACTCTTTAAAGGTTTGGTACATGAGATATACTAGTGTCATAATACTCAATGTATTTTCCTAAGCCTTGTGATACAATGTGATGCTTAAACTGCACACAGATAGATGGAAAATAAAAGGTGACTAAAAACTATACTGTATATAAATGTGTATATGAATGTATTTAACCTAAATAATGTATAAACAGAATGAAGCTGGCTTTATTTTAAAGAGGCTATATTAAGGGTTGTACTGTAGGATCACAGTGCCTAATTTCTTTTTAAGGTGAGCCATTTTCCCATTTGGTCACATTTGTATACGTCCCCTTATTTACTCGGGAGAGGGTGGGTGTGAGGGGGGGATGCTGACCTTTACAAGCAGAGACGGTGTCTGAGAGCCAGCACTGCTCTCTGCATCTTAATGGCCACTAAACAGCCACCACGCCACCCCACTGATATTTGCCTAAATACATGAGCAAAATACTTATCAGACGTGTTTATAGAGAGAAAGCGGTCAGCAAAACCTGTGGGGTGAAGAAAAAGGAAGAGAGAGAAAGAAAGAAAGAAAGAGATACTGGCTAGTATATGTGCAGTGTTATTAGATGTTGGACCAGCAGTTTGAACAGGATTTTTTGTTCATGATATTTATGCCTCACCAAAATGAAAACGAAAAATGAATCGCTTAGAGTGATGGAATCAGACAAGTTCACATGTTGGTTTCTTCACTAGCTGTGATTCATTTTGAAATAATTCATTTTGATCCTGGAATGTAAAACAATGAGCAAGTAGAAGAATTTTTATTAAACTGCTATTTGCAAAGCTGGTTTTAGTCATCCGGCTCATGTTGAATGTCTTATAGTCTTTCGATTCATCGATTAACTCCACTTCATGTACAGCTAGTTATTTTACTACAGGACTCCACTCTTAACCCGGGTTGGAGCTTTGTGTTTTGTTACCACCTCAATAGTGTTACAGCCTCAAACTCAATTGGACTTAGCTCGACGTACATGTTATGAATCTACCCAAAATACCCCAGAATATTGAAGTGTGTGCAAAACAATATAATTTGCAAAATAATTTCAAAATAAAATAGGTAAAAGTTGTCATTGTGCAAACATTCAGCAACATTTCTGTGAAACCCTTAAACTAATCACAGGTTATAAATCACATCAAAAATAATCTGAACAGATTTCACCACATGCCACACAATATAAATATTTCTGCATGGCCCAGAGTTTGTTAGGAAGCATACACAAATCAACAGCATCATGAAGATATTTATTTTTATGTACATATACTTGATTTACTAAATGTCCAATAGAAAAGGATTTATATTCACAAGAACAGACAAGACAAGTGTAATTCTGAGTTATTCTAAACAGCTATTTAACAGCTATAAACAGCTATATAAACTTTGAGTTTAGTTTTTCTTTTTCCCGCATGCCGAGCAGAGACGCCTATGTCTATTTAGGCTCTGATAACACAGCCATGATGTCTGGCTCTCTCATAAACCTGATCTGTTCCCCTTGTGCCCAGAGCCAACCTCTTCCTAATGTTCCCCTTGCCTAGCTACACACACTGAATGGGCTGGATCACGACTGCATGAATTTGTCTAGACGGCTCTCTGCATAACTTCTGAATGTATCAAATCCTGACAACCAATTCTAGGCCAGTAAATCTATTCCTAGGGGTTTCAGTATACCTTTGGAAAATAAGCAGATCCCTTTAGCAAGCAAATCCACTGCTACCATCATTTTCCTTTATATCTCTTTTGTCGTATAGCCCATTGTCTACTCGGGGGTGACTGGCAAACATTTTAAAAAGCACATACAGAGGCTGGGAAAGTTAAAGGATTGCTAATTGATGGCATAGGGCTGTGTAAATGGGCTGTGTTTGTGAGCTTGAAGGTGTGTAAAAGGTGTGTTACGGTGTTTACATGTACACCGTTTCACTGAATGGTTTGTAGGGTTTGGGTCTAATCTGTTATAACAGTCCTTTGCACCGTTTTTAATCATGCACTGTAACTAAATAAATTGTGTTGATAGCTTCAATCATGAGTACAGCTCGAGCCACAGCTCAAGACAGGGCTTTTTAGCTTATTTCGTTTGGTTCTCTCTTGGAAGTGAAATAAAAGTAAATGTCTTGCCACCATTTCTTATTTCACAAACATTCACACTCCATTTTGTACTCATTAATTATGCAGTAAAGAAAAAGCTGCAATGTAGACAAGGAAGGGAAGGTGAAAATGAAGAGTTCGGTTTCCTTCTCATTGAATATTCATAAAAGATCCATTTTAGCTGCTTATGGGCGTAGTTGTTTGTTCCAGTTTTGCGCAATCAGTTCCCGTATCATGAAGCTGTTGGCTACTAGCAAATCAACAAATCCTCAAGAAGAGAAAGGTGTCACACCTTCTGGCGAACAGAAGCAAGGCGTCTGATGTACACTATGGATGGGATATAAAAAAAAAAAAAGTAAGGCTTAACTCCACCCTTACCAACCCTCTGTCAAAAGCCTCAATATTGTGTGAATGTTATTTGTTTCAAGCCAGTGATGTGCTACATTTCTCTGCTGAGACTCCAGTGAACTGACAAACATTGTACAGCACATTTCACATTTCTACTCAAAACCAGTAATACTCATTAACATTAGTTAGCAATGAATGCCACCATTTTTCACTTTTGAAGGGAGCCTGAAAGCACTTAAGTATAATTATTTCTCCATAAGCCAGACAGTGTGGAACACAGCCACCCTAAATTCTTCACGGGTACAACAGCTCACAAAAATCTAAAATCACCCCGTTATTTATTTATTTATTTATTTATTTATTTTTATTTTGTTTCTTTTTCTTTTCTTTTTTTTTGACAGATTTCACAAGCTCTTGCCTTGCTCTATCACGTGCAATAATAATTGGCCCAGATTTGCTGCAAATTGCAGCTGGTGTATTAAAATGCACCTTAAAGGTGGTTGGAAATGTCTGTTCCAAAGTCAAATCACTGTTACCTTTATTTATTTATTTATTTATTTATTTATTTATTTGTTCGTCAACCCACTTAAATCTCTTCATCCTCCGGATGAGGTCAGACACAGCTTTTTATTTGCTTGTGAAGATTTGCTGCTCCGGCTAGCCATTTAGAACTATCTGGAGGGGGGTCACAGACCTCTCTGTTAATTTCACGTTATCTTTCTCTCCGTTCTCCCTGACCTCCTGCTTGTCAGCCTGCCAAAGCCAGACCTGTCTGTTCTTTGCTTCTTTATTGGAGTTCTTTTTTCCTTTTCCGAACAAATGAGGTGAGAATCCAAAACCAAAAGTAGTAGGTCATTTTAAAACATTTTCACCCTGACAAGCTGTCTATGAAACGAAACAGTGTGCGATGTTTATCTGGCTTGGGAAGGTACTCGTGCTTAGACCTTACTGTGGTTTGCTCGTCGTAAGCTATACCTCTCTCCTTGTGTCCTCTTCAAAGTTTTAAACAGCCACGGTTGTTAAGGGAACACCGCAGTGGGGGATATCTTGTATCTTTTCTTTGCTTGCATGGCCAAGAGCTTGAGATGCTTTCATAATCTGCCTCAGGTCTTAAACCCTCTTTCCACATGAAGCGCAATGCTGGTAATCCTGAAAGCATGATTTGTGTGCGAGGGACTGGAACTAATGAAGACAACTGTTCAATTATTGGCTCAATTAATACAAGTGTCTGGAAGCACAGCCACCCTGAAGAGAGGCAGTGAGCTCTGTGTTGTGGCCCAGCATAAACTCAATTACGACACACATTCGAAACCAAATCTCAGTGCTTAACCATTAATGCTGTTTCTTCACCAGATTGGTTTACTGGTATATAACGGGGGTTTTGTGAACATACGAACTAAAATCCAACATTGTTATGACTAAAGTAGAAAACCTGATTAAGTGTTCTGTTTCCTCTGGTCTGAGCCCCAGGTGGCACCTAGAGGCTCTTGTTCCGAGTTAGTCAGTAACCTGAACTCTTCGGCCAAAATGGTTAAGCAAAAAGGATAATTTACCTTCATGTAATTTATGTGTTTGCAGAACCATTATTGATTTAGACTCGTCCCAATTCATCCCCTTGTTGCCTCTGATTCTTGTTTGGCCGATGAGTCTGAGCTGTTTACGGTATGCAGTGACTCATGAGAGTACACGAGATTATTCTTTTTTTCTGACTCCGCCGAGGTTTAGCTGCACACCAGTAGTGAAAGAGGTTTGTTTATAATTATGTCTCCTCTACCACAGATGGGACTTCCTATGAACCTCTCAGCCCAATTAAGCCAAGGTTTCCTTGCCCAGCTTTACTCACTGCTTGGTCGCCTCTGGCATGCATGTCTAATAAGCGTCATGTCGTCAGCACCCCATGTGGCCATTCGCTAGTACTGCAACTCCACTACCATGCTAAGGGAGACGTTCAGCACCTTTTAGCCCAAAGGGGACTACTTCACACTGATTAAAAATTAAAGGTAGCAAACACATGCATGGGCAAGTGCACACACACACACACACACATGCTGTTAAAAAAGAACATAATTATTTCCCTCAAAATTAAATTAAAAAGTGCTACCACAGGGGAGTTTGCTCTAATTATTTCATTTAACTATTAACAAAAGGCCCTTGAGGATATTTTTTTGAAATTTCTTTAGCATAAGCTTTTGTTCTTCTCATTGTGGAGCAATTTGTAAGTCTTCATCAACAAGATATCCGATGCACGATATGATTTAGTATGGTGTAAGAACAATGCACAGAACAGCACCAGTACAATAAACTAAACAGACAAACTCAATTCACCGTGAGGTTGAGATGTGATTAAATGAATGTGATCAAATATTTGTTGTACAGATTATGGTCAGGAAGGTGACTTCAAATACAGTAATCTTTATTCAGAGATTATTGATGGCTTGCTTAAGGCTGAAATCAGTAAAATAAGCTCAAAGAAAGAAATGGAAAAATCATATGTTAGGGTATTGTTGAATTTTTTTGTATATTGAAAGAGTATTGGATTGGAAATGATCACAATGATGTTCAGTTCATACTCTGGGCAAGAATATGGGTTATTCTTGGGGAGCACAAATATCCTAAAGGCAATCACCATTATCTCATTAATCAATCTGTGTGTGTGTGTGTGTGTGTGTGTGTGTGTGTGTGTGTGTGTGTGGTTTTTTTAATATTTACATAATTAAAACTATTTCCTGGTGCAGTAAAGCTAGTAGACATACGGACACAATGGAAATAAAAGCCTTCTTTGGTAAAAGCTGCAAAAAAAGATGAAGTTTGAGAGAAAGCTAGCTATGGTAAGCAATAACTGCAATGATGGTAGTAATCATATATGTTTGCAGCATGGCGTTTCATCACCTGCCCAGTGCAGCGTCTTGTTAGACGACAAATGACTCTTAATAAAGAATATTCCCTCCCCACTGCTGCTTTTTGGTGCCCCACCCCCAGCTTTAGAGGCCCCATTACCGTGACTCTGGCTGCTGGATTGGGCGGCATGGCAGTGAGATTGATTACCCTGTACAATCTCGGGACTGCCAATGTGTCTCCAGGGTGAAAGATCTGCCCATCTCTCTCTCTCTCTCTCTCTCTCTCTCTCTCTCTTTCTGCCCCTCTTCTTCCTCGTCCTCCTTCTCTGTAGGCTGGCAGGCAGAGGCAGCGGGGGATGATAGTAAGTCAGGGCTGTAGACAGGGCTGCTTCTACAATGTGTGCACTTGTTCACCATATGTCACAGCAAAGGGGGCTCTTGCTGACATACACACACACACACACACACACACACAAAACCCACAGTCCGAGCAAGAGCAGGGACAGGGCAGAAAAACAGAGTGATGCAGGGAAAGAGGAAGAGAAATACAGAAAGCTGGAGCTACTCTAGGTAAATCAATAAGAACCTGTGTGTGTGGGGGTGTTGTCGGAGTGGGGTGGGGTGAGGGCGGTTGGGGGGAGGTCTTCCTGTGTGACTTCCTGGTTGCTGTTTAAAGTCTGTGCTTGGCAAATCAGTGGCTCCTGCCTGTGATTGTGTCTCCTGTTGTTTAAGTCAGAGTTTATGATAATGTGGCACAGTGATGAGGGAGCGATGATGAAGTTTTGTCACAGAAATGGTGTTATTCGGAAGGGATGGATAGTGAGGGTGATGACAGGCCACGTTTTATGAATGCTGTGAACTGTGTCTGTCTTGCCCCTACTCAAACACCTCATTCCAAACTAGTGTTGACAGCTACCACCTTTACACCCAGAAGTGGCAGCCTCTCCTCTTCCCATTATGCAGGCCCCATAGAAGACCTTTCTTCATATCAAACGAGGAGAAGGGAACAAAGAGCAAAGCCTATGACAGTGTAATTATCAACTTGTGAATCACTTTTTACTCTACGCTAAAGAACTTCAATTTGATTTGCTAGGAGTGTGTGTATGTGGCACCGTCTTTAGCATTAGGATGAAATTCAGACAGAACTCTCTGTGGAAGAATATTTAGCCATGACAACAATGCAGTCACAAGGTCAGGATCGATTATACGAGGTGTTTACCGCAGTCCTGGCAGTGAGGTGTAATGCTGGAGCTGAACACTGGAGGATGATGCAATACTCCTAGAAAGATTGCAGATACCTTTAGGCAAATTGTGTAACTCCTGTCTCTGTCTTTTACTCTCTGTCTCTCTCTCTCTGTCTCTCTTTCTGTCAGTCTTTCTCTTTCTCTTTCCCTCAGATCCCTCATTAATTGGTACAGGATGCCTGGTATGGTGCTTCTCTTCTACTCCACCTTCTGACAGTGAGCATGGCATCAGGTTCTCTGATTCATAGTATGGAGATCAGTGAGAGAGGTGAAGTAAGAGGAAAGTGGAAGATGGGGTTGGGAAATGTGGTCAGTGTTTACTGACGTATGTCCTAGTGCTCAGACAGTTTATACCCAGCAAATGTATTCCTTGCTCAGTACATAATTCTTGGATTGCAATTCTGTATATATAAAACGGAGGCCACTTTGGTTTTTAGAAAAACGAAGGTGGCCATTTATAGTGAATGTTTCTGAGAGAGGAGGACCAGCTCCTTCTGTTGTGTATTGAGAGGGCAGGTGTCTGTGTGTGTGTATGTGCAAGTTTGCAGTTCTGAGGTGATGAAAGGGGGAGAGCTTTCGGAAAACGTCCTCTAGTCAGGATGCTTCCCCAGACTCCTGCCCTGATAGACACTGAAGAGATTTTTAGTGGCTTTTTAAGGCCTCTTTGAACAGGTGCACCACTTTTAGTGGTACTGGCTTGGGTTTTTTTTTTGCCATGAAACACAAAGGACTGCTATATCCAATACATTAGAGCCCTCCACATATATACACTTTGAACATGCATGGAAAGGGAAAGCCACACACTGAAACACACTTTAGCACACTTTTGGATTTCTTTCGGACAGACAATCCTAACAGCACTTACATATTCCTTTATTTCCACCTCCCCTCCTGTCTTTGGTGTTTAAATGGGTTGAGTTAGCCAAAACAGCATGAGTGAATTTAAGAAAAGGAAAGCATTCTCTTGGGTTTTCTTTCCTACTCTTTCTCGATCTTCTGAAGATCTCTTCCAGATCTGTATGTTTTATGCATGTGGTCAGGGTGTGATTGATCTTGGGATGTGGAAAGGACTTTGTCTCCTGCTCTGCTGGTCCACTCAGAGGTAAACCTGAGGTCTTAGACCAGACCTTCAACTTCTCCTAGAGCCTCCACAGATTGAAAAAGTATGCAAGATGGGAGTGTGAGTCCTGTGAAGCTCTTTTACTGGAACATTGGAATTTGGCCCTGAGTCATTAGCCAACTGGAGTTGGTTCAGTTTGGTGCCAGAACCAGGCTCCTAGGGAAATGGTACCATGCAAACAAGCAAGCAAACAATCAAGCAAGTGTGTGAGAGCAGAAGCTTGTTCTTTACTGTAGCATTTCAACATTATTGAGGACAGAGGTATGCAGAGAGGATGATAGCATTCATATCCCGAAGGCTGCTTGAGATGCACTGCTTTAGACACCCTTCCTACATTTCTCTTAGCGTCCAAGACTAACACTCACACACACACACACACACACACACACACACACACACACACACACACACACACACACACACACACACACACACAAAATTAAATCTTGTCAAAGCAAGCAGGAACTAAAGATTATAGATCCTTGTCCGCCTTCACCACTTAAAGAGCTTGGTCATTCCTGGGGCAAAATGCAGCAGTATGAAATGAAGCAACTTGTAAAACGATAGAGAGAAGCATGAAACTCAACATGGACCAAGTTACTTTGGGGAACTGTTTAGGGAGGGGAAAGTGGGTACAAAACTGCCAATTTCATACTACACATGTGGATTAAGTCTCTGTCTTTGAAAAGCGCTCAGAAATGCCCATGTAGCAATTACACCCTCCTGGCTCAAGCAGGGGTGCTGTGACTGTATTCTGACACCCTCATGCCTGGAAGTGCCCAGCCTGTGCCAGATTGTCTGCTGGTGGCATTTGTGCCTGCTTTGATACCATGCCAGAGGGGCCTCATGGGCTCTTGGCTCCCCAGTTACTCTCCATCAGTCCGCTGGCACCATCCTTCTCATATCAAAAATGACCCAATTAGGAGACGGCAATGTGTTCTGACAGGCACTATCTGCTCTCATAAACAGCTCTGGCTGCTTACTGTCTCTCTCTCTCTAGCTCTCACTTGATCTGCCTGTCTATCTCTCTCTCTCTTTCTCTTCCTGCTTCCCAGCCCCCTTCTCAAGCCTTTTCCCCACTCTCCTGTGTACTTCCATAGTCAAGAACATGAGCGTAGAAACAGAGCTGTTTCATTTTGACTTACCTAGCTGTGTCAGCATTGCCTGACCTGCTCCCTCCCATGCAGAGCAAGGTGCTTTTTGAACAGCGGTTTGAGTGTCAGAGCGCAGGAGGGGAGCTCGCTTTAACTAAAACCATAGTGATGTGATTAGAGGGAGCAGTGACAGGGAACATTGTTTTCCCACTGCCTGATTGTCAGCACTCATCTCTTCAGCTGACAGCCTGTATCCCCATACATCCCCTCCTCTGAATGATGTGTGCACTCCATGTGTGTGTGTGTGTGTGTGTGTGTGCGCATGATAGAACTCCTCATTGTCTCATGCATGCCTATCAGCACCTCACTCTGCCTCGAACAGTATCTTTCTCACTGTGTGTGTGGGCTCAAGCGAAGAGGATGGTGGAATCATTAAACATTCATCTGCCACTCACCTCAGAGATAGTAGCACTGGAAATCATTCTCTTTGATTCACTCCAATGTGACATGCTTCCATCACTCCTCACACTCTGCTTTCAACCTGCACGTGGCTTGATATGGAGCCATTGTCATGACGTGACAAGCAGTCCACCCTGCTACTGCTGCTGTAATGGAAACAATCCTCAATATTAAAACTACTGGACTGCGGAATCTGCAGTAGAACAGACAAGCTCAAGCACTGTCATTTCTTTGTCATACACAATTTTATATATGTTTAGAATATATGATACAATATACTGCATAGACATCATTATTATGATTATTCTTACACTGATTAAAAACGTACATCTTGTAATATATAACTAATAAATGGCCCTGCATTTTTACTGATTTAATTTGTAGTCATACTGAGATAGAAATTCCAGCTGCAACCATCAAAATATGAATGCCTTTTAAAGTTGACATCGACTAAGAGTGGACCAAAGAACTGTACAAAGGTGGAAATAACAATTATTATTATATAAATAACCATTATTTATATATTCTAATATTTCTTTAATATTAAATTTTCTTATATCCCATGTCTCACCCTCAGGTCATCTTGCACTTTCACACACCAGACTATTCTCAGTGCATGGCAGGCCTTTTAGTGCTATTGCCTCCAAACTGTGAAATGTTCTACATTAAGATGTCTGACGGATTCTTTTAACTTTAAGCTGAAAACGTTCCTCATCACACAATAAAAAAATCACTCAATCACATAGTCACTCAGTCAGTCACTCAAACAGTCACTCACTCACTCAAACAGTCAGTCAGTCAGTTACTCAGTCAGTCACTCACTCAGTCACTCAATCAGGCTCTCACTCAGTCACTCACTGACTCACTCAGTTACTCACTCAGTCACTCACTCAAACAGTCACTCACTCACTCAAACAGTCACTCAGTCAGTTACTCAGTCAGTCACTCAAACAGGCTCTCACTCAGTCACTCACTGACTCACTCAGTTACTCAGTCACTCACTCACTCACTCAATCAGTCACTCACTAACTCAGTCAGTCACTCAGTCAGGCAGTCACTCAGTCACTCAGTCAGTCAGTCAGTCAGTCACTTTGTCACTCACTCACTCACTAACTCAATCAGTCACTCATTCACTGTCAGTCACTCAGCCAATCAGTCACTCACTGACTCACTCAGTCACTCATTCAGTCACTCACTCACTCACTCACTCTGTTTCTCAGTTAGTCACTCACTCAGCCACTCAGTCAGTTACTCACTCAGTCAGTCACTCACTCACTCAGTCAATCAGTCACTCACTAACTCAGTCAGTTAGTCAGTCACTCAGTAAGGCAGTCACTCACTCATTAACTCAGTCAGTTACTCAGTCAGGCAGTCACTCAGTCACTCACTCAGTCACTCACTCAGTCAGTCACTCAGTCAGTCACTCAATCATTCACTCTGTCAGTCACTCTGTCAGTCACTCAGTCAATCACTCAGTCACTCAATTAGTCACTCACTCACTAAGTCACTCACTCACTCAGTCACTCACTCAGTCACTCACTCACTCACTCACTCATTCACTCACTCAGTCACTCACTCAGTCACTCACTCACTAAGTCACTCAATTACTTGATCACTCACTCAGTCAGTTACTCAGTCAGTTACTCAGTAAGTCACTCAATCAGTCACTCACTCACTCACTCACTCACTCACTCACTCACTCACTCAGTCAAAACAGTTTTTCAGCAGTTTTCAGCAGTAAACTTACAGTTTTTCCTTGTATTTCAAGATGATAGTAAATTATATTCAAATTACAATAATGAACTGTTTATTAAAATGTGCCAATGCGATTTGGCAAAAAACTGGAATACATTAAATATCGTTGTTTTAACAGCCTTTAGATGACACTTTTAACAAAACTAATTGTAAAAGCACATTATTCTTTATTGAGAAAAGTACCAACAATTTCTGTAATTCACACAATGTAAAGAGTACAGCTAACCTACATTTAAAGATAGAAATGCTTTCATAAAAAGAAAATGCTTTTATTTCATAATTTTATAATACAATTTTGCAGCACTTCTGGAAGCTAATGTAAATTTGGGCTTTTGTAATTGTAATGTAAATTTTTTTGTTTGTTTTATGTGTGAAATAGTTTTAGAATAATGGTATGTTTAAAATATAATAACAGTAATAGCTAACTTGTGGGCTTGTGGTTAAGGACACTCACGCCCTTGTAAGCAGAAGATCGCAGAATAAGTGACACAGCTGATTCTTTTTTTTTTTTACAGTGTGCGGTGAAAAGAAAATGGTTTGAAATGGAACTAGAGGAAAAAACTGCATATCTGCAGTACCTAGCTGATGGTGGATATGTAACATATCATGTAGGGAAAGCAGTTTCTTATGTGATCATTCTCTTTATTGGGTTAACAGGATAGAAAAACAATACAAGGCAGAGATTGATAACATTACCTTTTTTCTTT
>JANCOA010000049.1:12071856-12085872 GCA_024363135.1 Leptodoras oyakawai
TGTGTGTGTGTGTGTGTGTGTGTGTGTGTGTGTGTGTGTGTGTGTGAGAGAGAGAGAGAGAGAGAGAGAGAGAGAGCACAGGAGAGAGTGAATGAGAGAGATAGAGAGAGAGAGAGAGAGAGAGAGAAACAGTCACAGTCCCTCTGTTAATGCTTCTAATCTCATTCAAACTGACTGGACCAAATGTTACAGCAGGAGGAGCAAAGGAGGCGATTAATGCCAGAGGTGATAAAGCAAAGCACATGGGTCTTACGATGAAATAAATACTTGGAGCATTCACAGCCAATTGCTAAATTGGTTACATAATTTTATATCTTTATAGAAATAAAGGTTTAATATGAGCAAAATGATAAAACAGAAAAAGAAAAATTATTGGCTAAATAATTTGGCTAATGTTTATTTCTTTTGCTTATATACAATAATCTACTAATGGGAATTATTAGAAACCTTATAAGCAATAAGCAATAAGGCTGTTGAAGGCACAATTTTCCCCACTCTTGCATTAGGAGTTTATTAATTGACACCATAACACCATAACACACACACACACACACACACGTATGAAGTGTTTGGTTGACCTAAAGGAAAATCTCATACTAATTCTACAGAAAAAAACACACCTTACACGTAGGCCCCAGCATGTTATTGTGTTATTGGGTTCAACAAATGTCAAATACAGGTGTCCCTCAAGGCTGTGTTTTACAGATGACTGACAAATGAAACTAAAAAACAGTGCCTCTGTTATATTATTGGGTTTTTATTTATTTTGTTGGCATGGTTTGCCTCCACAGAATGAAGCATCACAGCAACTCAATGCAACATTCTTCTGACTGATCACTTTTATCCTATAATGAAACACTTCTTTCCTAATGGGTGTGGTCTCTTCCAGGATGACATTACCTCCATCCATAGGGCATGAGGGCTCACTGAATGATTTGATGAGTATGAAAATGATGATGATATATGCTATGGCCTTCACAGTAACCAGATCTCAACCCAGTTGATCACCTATAGGAGATTTTGGACCGAAGTATTAGACAACGCCATCAAAGCACAAAATGAGGGGATATCTTTGGAAGTTTGTTTATGGTGTTTCATAAATAATGAATATTGTGTCCCTCTATTAGAGTTCCAGAGACCTGTAGAATCAATGCCAAGAATCAATTCATCGAAGCATGGCCCAACACCTTAATAAGACCCTTGGTTGGTTTTTCCTTAAATTTGTCTTGCATCTGTATCTACAGTTTTGTTTTCAATTTAGAAGAAAAAAACAATGCAAAAGTCCATAGTTATTGTTTAAACAGCTTTTAACCAGAAAAAGGTTTGAGAAGGTGAAGTTGTAAAAACATGAACATGTAAATCAACTTTAGCTTCTCTAAGACAACAGACAATGCTTTATAAAATGTAAATAAGGCATTTTCATGCAAATAACGACCTTTTAATTGTGGTCTCAAATCATTACCTGATTCTGTGTTCACCATCAACATTATATTCTGTTTTTGTGCCCCATCTGTCAGAAGCAAAAATAAAATATCAACGATTATTTTCCAGACAGGAAAACTGATTGGGATAAAACAACTACCCTTCACTTAGCTACACATTCGGTTTTCTATTGCACTGCACACCTTACAGTTACTGTCTTCAGGAAGCAATTTTAAGGCACCTCATGCTGAACATTTAAAAAAAAAAAAGACACAAGTTTTTTAATGACTTTCATGCCATTCGTAGTCTTTTCAATCAAGTACCTAATCAACCTTATTATTTTTTCAAAAGAACTAGCATGTAACCATTAACATGCTCACTACACACATATGTAAACTCAAAACATTACAACAATTGAACTTAATCACAATCCTCAAACTGCACATCAAAATAGAGACAACAACATTTCCTGATATTCATTCAAACGTGTTTTCACTGGCTTTGCAGTAACAATGCAAAAAATAAACAATCATTTTCTTTTATTTCATTTAATGCTATTTTTTTAATATATTGAGTGTGTTTAGTAACTGAACGAAAAAAGCTGAGTGGGTGTGAACACAGAGTGCACGCATATTGTAATATATTACGAATATGAAAAATATGTTACCCTTCATCTGTTTGGCAAGACTCTCTCTCTCTGTCTTTCACACACACACACACACACACCAAAGCTGTGTGCATATGAATTTCACTTCTACCTTGCTGAGGAGTATAGAAATACAAGTGCATGTCTGTACATACTTTCCATCCAGTTAATAAAGTAGTAAATACTTTAACAGAATCCTCAGGGAAATACGTCTCTTGTAATTTAATTTAATCCAATTCAATTTCGTTAAACAGTACCATTATTATTCCAAAGGAAGTATTTAGTTAATTTCTCTAATATAATTACTCAGATACATAGCACATCACAGAAAGGTGGCTTTTGTAATGTGTGGGTTCGCATCAATTAATTGGTGGCCCTAGGCCCTAAAAGGCATTAATATATAGATATGAACCAGAGCTATAGGTGCTTGACATGCAGTTAACTGATTGGAATGAGTGACAGTGGATCACTGTTTGTCTAGTTGGTAAGACTGACAAGTGGGCTCAGTGGAAGGACCTAGGGCACCCGAGTAAAACAGGTTTCAAATGCCTACTGGGTCTACTTATATGAAGAGGAAAAAAGCAACAAATGCACCCTGAAAAAGACATCATGTGTTTTAAGTGTGCATTTGCCAGGAGGAGAAGTTTTATGGGGGTGGGCTGACAGGTTTCACATCTTTCTCTCTGCTCTTCACTTTCTTTTTCCATCGCTTCCACTCCCTCAAGCCGTCAATTAGTGAGGTTTTGCTTCTACAGGCCTGGTTTTTCCTCACATGTGCCTTTGTTGCCATGCCACTGGCTGCCTCAGTCTGGCTCTGTGTTTGAAGGCTAGGATAAGACGGTAGCCAGGTTATCCACGGGTTCCCTCTGGGGGGCTGTGTGCCTCCCAGGATAAACAGATTGTGAAGGAGGGAGGCTAAAGGCTCTTTCAACCACCCAGGCCTGCTTACACACCAGAGGGACTTGACTTGTGGCCAGTGATTGAGCTCTCAGAGGTTTCTTCAAGTGATCTTCAAAAGGGCCATTGAGTGGAGGGCTGTCCAGCAACAGAAATTGGACTGGAGAGTACTTAGTGAAGGGCTAGATCCGGTACCCAATATAAACCCTCAATTAACAAATAATAAGAAAAGAAAATCACTATATATAGGTATAAGACAATGATCATTCCTGATTTCCAGACACACTGTGAAGTCTGATTAAACAATAAAATTAATCAGATGGCCCAAACAGCTCTGTGCTCTTACAAGTACAGAGATTCTCAGACCCATCATTTCTCCCATTTCTCCATCTTACACATCCAGGCCGACTCATGAGATCCTTAACAGAGCACGATCCATCAGGGGCCTAACTGCCTACTGCGCTGGAACACAAGCATTTATAGTTCTGCTTTGACATGTCACTTATTTGCACCAGTCCAGTGTGTAATCCAACCACTTACCCGTTCTCTATCACCACTCCTCCTTTTCCATCCATCAATCATGCCAGGTTCAATATATGAGCAGCTTTTCAAAAGCCTCTTGTGGTCTCTCTCCACTAGTAAATGACAGATGAAAAAAATCCCAAAAGGGACCAATCAAGGAAAATTTACAATGGTGACGGCATTTTGAAAGAGCAAGTGATATATTGAGCATTACATCTTGTGGTCTTTTTAGGCCTGGTCTTAGATTTACTCCGAAATATTTACAAAGTGAACCATTTATGTAACATCAGTGGCAATACTAGAGTCTTCTCATTCATCGCCATTATGTTATAAATAATCTGTCATCAACAAAAATTATGAAATGTAAAGGGCAGAGATTGGACTGGAAAGAACGGAACCCTTTTAAACCCACAGTGGTGCCTGAGTAAACAAGGAAGTGACTTTGAAAAGGTTTACAAGTTCTGTGATTGTCACTTGATTTGGGGCCTGCAGGTGTGTTAGGGCTCAGAAATGGCTATTTACATCAGATTTAGCAATCAGATTATTTTGTCAGCCCTCAGGAGCCTCCACTGGCCGGGCCCCATGCAGATGCCTGGCCTGGCTGGTGACAAGCGATGCCTCTGAATGTAATTATGCCATTACATGTGCAAGAATCTGGCTTGATTGCCTACAATGCTGATGTATTCTGAGTTGTCAAGTTTAATTCTTTAAAATTAAAGCAACAGCCTGTGATCAACAATGTTACATGCCAACGCCTCCAACTCCTCTGCCATTGTTGGTAGCAGTGCTTGAAATCGTCAACTGAGAGGTTGTTCAGAGTTTTGTCATGGCTTTATGGATGTCCTTTACTGTATCGAAGTGGTGGTCTTTCAGACATGTTCTAATCTTGTGGAACAAGAACAAATCACCCAGAACCAGCTCAGAGTGGATGTGGTAGGGCTGGAATGTTTTTTTAGCCAAAAATTCCATTGCCATTGCATTTTACTAGGCGTGTTGTCATGATGGAGGATCCATGAAGAGGAGATCTGATGGTGCACACACAAAACTCTCTTCCTCAAATATTCCACTTTACCTGCAGGTAAAATTCACATTTATGAACTTTACCTGCAGGTAAAAATCACATTTATGAATTTTACCTGCAAGGTAAAGTGTTCCATTTACCATTTGGCCTTCTGGTACAAATTCTTTTTGGACGATCCTTTGAGAATAAAAAACAACGATGAACAGTGGCTAATTTTTGATTTGCACATGCAAGCTTTCTTTGGGCTAGGTGATGTCATTTGCCATTCCGCACTTTGTCCTTTTGTCTCAGGATATTACTCAAAACCCATGATTCATCTCCTGTGATCACGCTGTTGAAAGCTTTGTGCCATTAGTAGACTTGCTCTAATGATAGGGTAGATTGTACATAACCTTTCTTCAACACTTCAAATGTTTTTGATACACATTTTTGAATTTCATGCACTTTTATGAAACCCTGCACTTCAGCAGATTTATAAGAAAACAGTTTTATATACATTTAAGGTTTAAGAATTTTTATTTATACATAATATCTGGGTTCAGCAGATTTACTAACATGATAGTGCACCTCTGGAACAATGGACCCACAAGAGCTCTCCCTGGGGTTCAGAGGCCGAGCAGCCCACCCACGTCACCATGCAACAAGGAGAGTCCGAGGAATGCTAGGGGTCAGCACTTAGCTCCAAAATCCCCACACAGCTTTGCCCTATCACACCCCCATCAGCAGCCTCCCCGCCCCATTCAACCTTCAACCCAATTAACGCACACAGGGTTTTGGCATATGCACACAACAGGCATGTCTACTGTCTATAGGCTTGTCTTGGCAGCAATATAGCTTCTGGTTGGACATACAATGGTGACATAGTATGTGTGTGTGAGTTTATATGTGCTATGGGGAGGGCAGTGAGCAACTGGGTGCAGATGTCCCATGCCAGTACCATTTCAATGTGTCTCTTGTAAATGCAGCGGGGAAATGCGTTGGAGTTCAGGCCTACGCAAGCCTGCCATTTGAATGGTTGGAATTCAAGATGGCAGGACGGACAAGCTGAGCGTGTGCACTCAAAACAATGCCCCCTCTTTCTCTCTCATTCTCTCTCTATCTCTATCCCTTACAGTGGCTTTTCATTATTCTCTTCCCCATTCTCTTTGTTTTCGGGTGTCCCCTGTGCCATTTTCATTGTAACAGAGAGCAATCCTGAGTTCTTTGCTACACACATTTATCAGGCATTCCCATTTCAACTCATTACTACTGAGAGGCCTTCAGATGTGTTGAAAGTCATAGTGGGAATAGATATTCTAGGATAAAGTTTTGTGGGACTGAAAAGATGAGCATGTAAACAGCGATCTTTCTCTGATTGGCATGTGCATCACTCTGAGTCTGTGTTCCAGCAGCACTACTTAATTCATTATACCATCAAACATAAAGAACGATGAGTGACAGAACGGTGGTCTGTTTAACACACAGAGGAAACCATGTCCAATAGCATGGGATGACTGAGCTATTGATTATGTGCTAACGACTCAGAAGACATATGGCAGTACTCAGGGGACACGAGCCAGACTGCCAGCACTCCCTAAGGTGCATAGTCAAAAGGCAAAAAAAGTTCAGAGCAGGCAATGGAGAGAATAGAATCCAATATGCTAAAGGATACGCATTCTGACCAATATACAGTGGTTTCATCTCGCATCTTGTAAATACTTTTAAATAAGAAAATAATATAATGCAAACAGAAAAAATATCTGGCAATAGGGACAAAAGCATAAACGTACAGGCTCCTGAATGGCGCAACAGTAAAGCATTTGCCTTATTGGGAGACCCCCAAGTTTAATCCTACAAAGGAATACCGGCTGTGCTTTCTGGGTGTGAAGGATGGCATAAACTCTCTCTCCTGTCACTCTTAGTCAATCATGGGTATCTGAGAGTTTGTGTATGCAGAAGACAGCAGTTAGTGTTTTCCTCCAAGAGTTTTACACTGCCCTGTGATGCAGCATGGGCAACAGTTCAAAAAGATGCAGAGGTTTTCTTTACATGTCTCGGAGGAGGCAAATTCTTGTCCCAAGATAGCTAGTGGATGGGAATTTGAGAGAGATTCAGAGTTGAGGGAGTCTGAATCAAGTGTTAAAGAAAATAATTGTAAAAAGTTGTAGAAGAGGAGTAATAAAATCAATATAAAAAGAAGATAAAGGAAACTCAGGAAAGAGCCTGTGAATCTGAGGTGTACACAGAGAGAGAGTTAAATGAGACACATATAAACCTAAAACCTACCTGTGAGGCAGTGGGTCCTTTATCTCTGTCAATTGTAATTGACAGAGATAAAGGAAGGTTTCAGATCAGGACTTTTTGAATTAGAGTTCCCAGAGATCTAAACAAACCTAGGTTTTAACATAAAGAATGTAACAGACCACTAAAGTTATAAGAAGTAAATCATTTCATCTTAGACTCAGTCAGCTGGTATAAATGAGGTAACAGGGCTAAGTTCTCCCTCTCTTCCAAGGACAAAATTTATTATATATAAAAACCAGGGTCTTTTGTGGCATCCGTATTACCTTACTTGCTGTTAAGAAATGGATTAATGTGTTGTTTTTACAATTGTTTTACAGTTGTGTTTTTTTTTTCTTTTGTGGCATCCGTATGATCTTACTTGCTGTTAAGAAATGGCTTTTTTTTTATTGTGGGATCAAGAACAATAGCACCAAAAATGGTTGTAAGCAAAAACACACAGAGTGGTGGTATGAAGTAGGCTGGGGCTAATTTCCTTCTAGTTAAGACTGTAGATTCATGCACTGTTTACACACAGTGAAATATCTCTTATAATGTGTGCGTTTGGTGCTAATTTATTTAATCCCACTTTGCTGACACACGCATAAGACATCATCAGCAGTGACCGACAAGGCAAAATAGAACAATGGGTAAAATATATATAGACATGGTAAATTACTTTCTTAATCATTGATTTTTCAAAATGGAATAGAAGTAAATAGGTTAAGCAAACAATGTTCAATCAAGGTACAAATGACCTCACCATGAATTTTGTGTGGACTGAATAAAAGAGCTGGCTAATTGTGCAAAGTACAACGTTTGTACATGCTGCGCCATGCATACTATTTAAAAGACGCAGCATAATTACAGACATAGCAATGGTGAATGATGTTTCCTTTCTGCATTGAGTGTGTTCCTATGTGTAACAATGTTATACTGTACCTATAAGAATATTATAATACAGTGTATATTAAGCATTTATATATTATATATAATATATTAAGCATACATTAAGCATTTAAGCTTTATATAAATGCATAGAATTCATATTTGTATTAGTAATGACTAATATAAATGGGCTAAGGACATAACAAACAAAAGGGAATAAAACAAACAAAAGGGGAAAATGTACATAAGCTACAACTACAAAAACTACTAAATAGTTTGTCTACAATGCACTACAGATTGCAAATTGAGATGTGTTTGAAATGTTTATGTGCAAAATGATACAGCAATATCTTAATTATGTATTATCCAACCACCAGTTGTCTTCACATACCAATAAACATAAGCCTATTTATGATATATATGATATAAACACATTTTATGTTAGATTTTTGATCTCATAAAGTGAATGACTGTGATTATTGTGTGGTCTTGCTCTCATTTCATAGTTTAAAAAACACAAATTCAAGTTTAACATAATCCAGTACCTGCAGACACTGAGTATATTGCTGCTCTCTCTCTCTCTCTGTTACATTTCATCCTAGACTTTTTTCTCCTTTTCATCATCCATATCAGTAATATGAGACCAAAGAACTAATACGCCGCTTTTCGCCATCTAAATCTCCGGTTTGAGCAAAACTAATTTGTAACTGTTCCCCTTCCATATAGCCTCTGTCAAACTAGAACAAATCTGACCCCTATAACTTTCCATATTGCCAAACACATAAGCAGGAAGAGCACTAGAGATACAACATAAACCCACACTCAGAGCTCGCAAAATGTTAGAAGATCAACATGCTTGTCTCAAAGTACACCTAAAATGTTTCTGTGTTAACCTGAAAATACTACAAGAAATACTCAAATCTCAGAAAATAATTACCATATAGATTCAGAGGATTTTTTTGATGCCAAGAAATGTATTGATTGTTCTGAAATTGTTTGATCTGTGGGTCTACAAATGCACATGGGTGTGACTAGGGAAAGCAGCAGGTGCGCAAATGGGCATTATACAGATGTGCTTGATTCATTCCATAAAATCCAGAATTCCAGATTAGTCTAGAAAAACGACATAAACATTAATGATGTAGTTGGAGAAATATTTGAAGACAGAATTTACTGTGAAAATAAGTTTAAGAAAAAGAAGAAGAAGAAGTAGAAGAAGTAGAAGAAGTCCCATTGAGCCGTTCTTTGTTCACCAGGACCCTGACTGTGGGAGGACAGTCCCAGATGAGACAGAAAAATTATCTCTTGGAGCAGAACCAGGGCACTGTCCCCAGCAGGGCTGTGCTGGCATGGGCCAAAGTCTCCTCTAGGTAGTTTATTCTCTGAGTGGCTCTTGTCCCTCAGGAACAAAGTGGCTACTTGTTAGAGTAGAACACTCTAGGGCCAAAGCCTATCCTGCCACTATGCTTTCAGACACAACGCAGGGCTACAGCAGTTCAAGCCTAGCCACGTGTTGGTTATTTCACTCCCACAAAGAACTGCTTCATCTCAAAATTTTGAGTCCCATAAAAACATTATTGTCCAGCATTGGGGATCATTTGTCCACTCCACAAAGGAATCAAAAACCAAAATGGTGACCTCTCCAGACTTTTGGGGTGCATTTTTCAAATTCTGCCCCCCCTCTCCACCGCTCTTGCGCCCACTCTGACGTCTACTGCTGCAGTCCCTGCAGTGCTCCTACGCAGTGAAAGTCAGAACAAAGGTATTTCAAAGGTTGCATGGTCAAAGTCTCAACCATAGAGCCATTCTGTGTTTTGGTTCACAAATACAACTGAACAGAAGATGCTCTGTCTTATGTTTACGTCCATTCACTGCTTTTTTACGTCCTAGCCATTTACTCTGTTGGCCTCAAACGCATGTGTCTGTAGAAATCCCATAGTGCTCTCTTCTCCCCCAATCCATCATTGCCATGAATCTACATGCTCCACCATTAACATTCTAAATATGACCACTCCACGTGGCTCCACTATTGCGCACTGCATACCTGCCAAGCAAATGGGCAAGGTCAGATCAGTCTATTAACCATATTAAAATGTTGCAATCATGGTAATTGGCATCGTCTAATGTGAGTTTAGGTAGCTTTGCTCCAGGCAATTAATCATAATGGATTGGAGGATGACGGGGGATGAGAGGTACAGGTCACATGTTTTCCAGGTTCCACTGGCCAGACTTATAATGACCATGGCTATGCTTACTCAAGCCACATCACAACTCATCTAATCTACTAGAATTAATATCAGAATGGCATCCATCTTTTGGTTGACCTGCATCTTCAGCTTGATGTTTTCCTCTACTGCTAAGTGGTGGTTAGTGTATATATTACTCAGTTTACACCAAGTGACATTTTCTTCTATTTATTTTCTAGGAAATGTGTTAACTAAGGAACCAAATTAAATAGTCCGGCAGCTAGGGAAGTATTGTTTCAGGTCTATAGTAAAATCCTGTCCTTGTGCTCCTGTACACCTCCCACCATTCTCCTTCCCCCTTCTCTCCAAACGGCCCTGGCTGGGTCGCTCTGGGAGAAGAGCGCATTCTCCTTTCATCCTCTCATAGAGGACAAACATCAGTCCCATCTCACCAGCCATCCATATTCATGAGCCTCTTATAAATATCTGATAGCGGCCGATCTACAGCTGTTTAGCTCTGAGTGCAATGCTAAGCCTTTACACACACACACACAGACACACACACACACACACACATACACACATTAGTCTCTGCAGAGTGTGGGGGAGCAGCTAACAACAGACAGGACCAATTTTCTGCTAATTGGAGCTCCGGAAATTGCACCTCATTTTATTTTACTGCTGCTTAGAAGGGGGACATGTGATCCACTATGACTCCCACCAAGCCCCTGGACTGCAGGTGTGATGGTGTGAGAGAGACAGACAGACAGAGAGAGAGAGAAAACGAGACACTAACCATTTTTTTCACACACAGGTGCAGGAGGTCAGGCCTCCAGACATGAATATGGCTTAAATACAATGTGAACTCTGCCAGAGGCCAGGCACACAGGGGAAGAAAACACAAGCCAACTGCTCCCATTGTGGCTTTTCATCACCAGACTTTAAAACCGCCGTACTAATTCAATTGATGTTCATATTTTTCTTCGGACCCCACAAGGGCAATGGTCAACCAATTTCGAACAACTGTCACAATATTTTAAAAATCCTAAGACACCCCTACGTTTTCAAACATTCTGTATTTATCTACATGTCACCAAGCTCAGTTCATCACTGCTAATGTGGAATTATGTCTCCGTCATGTGATGCTATCGGCTCCTTTCTCATACGGACTGGATAATGATGAGAAGATCAGCTTCAACTCTGCAATAATAACAGTTCTAAGGGGATTATTCTATTAGCCATGACCTGCGACCTGGGGAAATGTGCTACTTCCTGATTCCTAGATAAAGGGAAAAAGTGCTATAGTATACAAAAAGATACAGTCATGTTACTGTAAGTGAGCTTTTGTTTAATAAGACAATTTCTTATGACAATTTTTATTGAATAAAAATCAGCAGTATGGGTAGAACATTACAATAAACATATTTCCTTTCAGAAAAAGGATCTAAATAGAAGTGAATTAATAAAGGCCAAATGGAGCCAATAAATTAATACTAAAAATAGATAAAATGTTAAATATACACAGATCAGCCATAACATTAAAAACACCTCCTTGTATATACACTCTTTGTCCATTTTTATCAGCTCCACTGACCATACAAGTTCCCTTTATAGTTATACAGATAGCGACTGTAGTTCATCTGTTTTTCTGCAGCCTTTGTTAGTCCCTTTTATGCTGTTCTTCAGTGATCAGGACCCCCACAGAGCAGGTACTATTTGGGTGGTGAATCTCCACTGTGTAGATTCACTGTTCACTTTATTAGACACACCTACCTAGTTGCTCAACCTTGTAGATGTATAGTCAGAGACAGTAACTCATCTGTTGCTGCACAGGTTGTGTTAGTCATCCTCTAATCTTTCATCAGTGCTCACAGGATGTTACCCACAGGATGGATATTTTTGGTTGGTGGACTATTCTCAGCTCAGCAGTGACACTGAGGCGTTTAAAAACTCCAGCAGCGCCGCTGTGTCTGATCCAATCATAGCAGCAAAACACACACTAACACACCACCACCACCACATCAGGGTCACTGCAGTGCTGACAATCATCCACCACCCAAATAGTACCTGTATGCTGTGATTAACATAACAGAGATGTTGTCTGGGGTGTGTCTGAGAGTCTGAGTGGGTGTACGTGCCTGGCATGTTTGTGTAAATGAGATCCAGTGTGTTCACCCCTCCCAATGCTCCTCCCAAGTCCACATGTTAGTGGAATTTAGGGAGCATTGACTTTGTTCCTATTGGTCCTCCAGGACCAATAAACAGTCATCAGTGTGTGTTCTGAAAATTCATTAATAGTTCACAGAACATCTCCTTACATTAACACTGGCGGCAATGTATACTGGAGCAGGATGAATGGCTGGCCAGAGTCTGTTTTTAGCCTAGCATGGACCCCTTCCCACTTGCCATGCTTCCCACACTGCTTATGACATCCCCTCCCCCGTCAATGGCAATTCTGAGGACTGGAGGCTTGGTACCTACAGCAAGCTGAGATCATGTAGCTTCTCCAGTGGATAATCATGCAGGATGGTTGTTAGATGATTTCTATATTGTAGCAGTGTGTGAAGATGGTAGGCACCAACACTGGTTGTTCCATGTCCATGAACGAAGAAAGTCAAGTTAAGAAACAAAAATTGCACCATTCTGAATCCAGAGTGGCCGCTGTGTGTTATTGCCATGCCACCATATTTGAATTTTATTTAATTCAATAAAAAAATGTTTTTGTTGTTTTTAATTTAATTAAATTTTATTTTATTTAATTTTATTTTATTTTAGTCATTCTTCTTGTCTCTATATATCTTCCCTGAACTGTTTGCGTCTCTGCCTGCTCTCTTTATTGCTCCATTTTCAGAGCTTGCTGTCTTGCCGAAGACATGTCAGGAATGTTTATTTGGGATGCATGAGGTTTGCCAAATCTTTGACAGTTTATACTCTTATGGAGAGACCAACATTACTTCCTGACAGTTTTAGTTCTACATGTTTGCCTCCATTTTAATGGTGGTGAATGGGATATTTGAAAGAGTATCTCAGTGAGCTATTTCCCTGGGGTCAGAGCCAAGCCCTGTGTGGCGAGAATCCACCATCCAGAGTTTATTTACTGTGGGATTGGGGCAAAAAAAAATGAGACCACCAAACCTAATGAAAGGGAAATTAGGTTGAAACTTTGCTCTCACTGCCACACATACATGTGCACATATGGGCCATATAGTGGTGCATAAAAATACACCCCCCAGACAGAGAATCATGCTTAACTGATCTTCACTGACCTTCACTGACATTCACACTTGTCCATGCATTCCCAAATGCCTCATTTCTGATCCAGGATCAATTCAGTCATTCTGATCAATACCCTGACAGATCCAAACACACACATTTATCGGTCACTCTAACACAGCTTTAAACCTCAATCATCAGCAGCTTGATCAATGAACATTTGCCTGATGTGTGGACCAAAATGTTCATTAGAGACATGTTTGCCAGTGTTGCTCTTAGCCAGGGTGTAAAGGCATGCAGGGGCTTTGTATCCCTGACAGGGTGGAGTTATTGAGTCTTTGACCTTTCCTTTATGAAATGCCAGTAGCAAGGTACAGAGCTTAAATAAATCCCCTTTTCCTGTCAAACCACCAGGGTCTGGCAACACAACCTCTATTTATCGATCCCTGGAGTCACACACAATGATGCACAGACTCAATCACATACTTTAAAACACATTCTCTTTTACTACACATTCTCTCATCCGTCATTCCTCTGAGCACACACGTTATGCTTGTAAAAATGATTTAACTGCTAAAACTTCTGCTGACAGACCGAATTAGAACGAGTTTCTCAATTCTGTGTAAATGAGTTATGATGCAGTAAAGTACCGAATCCAAACAAATTGGCTGAAATCATTCCACAGACAAGTTCTAAAGCCCGTGTGGTCCGACGTTTCTGTAGTTCCCCACTCACAACTTTAGACTGGACCTGTAATTCATTCCCATTTACTGGTGGACACACGTAACTTTTCTTATCTTATACAACCCCATTAAGTGTGTATAGAGACAATAGGAAGAAAAATAAAGCTTGAAAGGAAACATCAGAGATTTTTGGTGCCTGATTGCCACCCATTGCTCTGATTACTGCTTTGCACACTCATGGCTTTCTCTCAATGAGCTTCAAGAGGTAGTCACCTGAAA
>JANCOA010000049.1:12127399-12145344 GCA_024363135.1 Leptodoras oyakawai
CACACATTCACACTCGCATTCACACACTAAGGGCCAATTTTCCCATCACCAATTCACCTACCTGCATGTCTTTGGCCAGAGGACCCAGAGGAAACCCACGCGAACACGGGGAGAACATGCAAACTCCACACAGAAATTTCCCAGGTCGCCCCACCCGAGGATCGAACCCGGGTCCTTCTTGCTGTGAGGCAACAGCGCTAACCACTGCGCCACTGTGCCGCCCTTTTTTGAAGGTGTACGGAGTATTTACATTTATATTCAGTCATTTTGTAGGTTTTATTTATAGTGACTTAGAACAAAATGCAAAAAGCTAAAGGTGCAATGAAACACAGTGAAGAATTCACAACATTAATTAGACATTAATACTTTCTATACTGTGCTAAAAGCCAGTATAGACAAATACAAAGAATTATAAAGAAAATACCAGTATATACCAATAGACACCAGTATAGACAAACAAAAAGAATTACAAAGAAAATACAAAGACAGACAGTGGACCAATCTGGTTAGTCTTCCTTAGGACTAATAGTGGTTCGAGCAACTGTTTGATGTGCTTGGACAATACAGGCTCAGAAATAGTCAGAGGGAAGAAGAGATTCATTTCAGGCCATACTTGTTAAAGAAGGAGTACCAGTGTCTCCATGAAATCCCCATAGCCTGGAGATCTATGGTTTTCTGTGACAGTTTAATCCTGTGGTTTTCTCTGACTGTATAAGTGACTATACATTTACACCTTTGTGCTGGTTAAAATCCAGGAAAATGAGAAATTACATGGTTGTCAGAGACTGCCCATATGGCAAGTAATCATTATTGTTCTTGATGTTTACGACATCTATCTCCAGTAAAGTGCCCAGTGCCACCCCCAGTAGCAGTAAGCTGTCTTTTAGAGCTCAGAGGAATGACAGGTTAGACCTTGTGTGTCTGATCCTCTGCCCAGCCCTGAACCACAAAGACAAAATAGCTGAATCACCTGTAATATTTGGGCTGTACAGTTGGCTGTTGAGCCAGAAAATGGCTGCTGTTATTTTTCAGCAAAGCTAATTAAATGAAATAAAAAAAAAAACAAAAAAACCAATGTCTGTCCGAAAAGTAATGATAATTAGGTTATGCATAGGGATGGTGGTTCAAGGTTGGATAGCCTTCACAGTGCACAGATATATAGAAACTATCATCACTGGAACAGTGTAGGTGAGTTTCAAGCAAATGTTTGATCCTTTAACAAGAGAGTCCAATTTCCTGAACAGAGTGATCACAGGAGATGAATCATGGGTGTTCAAGTACGATCCTGAGACAAGAAGAGAAAGGGCTGAATGGCATGCGACATCACCACCTCACCCAAAAGAAAGCTCACATAAGCAAAAAACAATCAAGTCACTGTTTGTTTTTTTTTTCATTCTCAAGGGATCATCCATAAAGAATTTGTATCAGAATTTTGTATTCTACCAACAATGACCGAGGTGTTGGGAGTGTTGTGTGTGTGTGTGTGTGTGTGTGTGTGTGTGTGTGTGTGTGTGTGTGTGTTCACAAGGATCATATTTTGAAATTGTTAGTACCGAGTTATCAATTCTTTGAATAAATCATTGTAAAAAATTCTCATTACTTTCAGGACAGACCTCATTTATTACAGCAGTGTTGAATTGTGGATTAGGGTTTGTGCAAAGGTGTCCATTTCCTCCTTTGTACTTTTTGTAGGTGGGTGACTAGTTAATGGAAAAACAACATAAAACATCTTAGTTTTTTGACTGTCACAAGCTGCCAGATCACCATAGCACATTAGTTCTACACTAATGTAGACATGTAATGTAGACATGTTTAATGTACACATTAAAATCTGCTAGAGCAATGAACACCATTCTTCTAAAAGATATTCCATAACTTGAGTGTTTTGATTATGATAATGGTGTATGCCTGCACTGTATATGACGTCTCTCAAATCTTCCACATATGTTCAAGTGGGTTAGGATATGTTGAGTGTGAAAGCAATGGCATACGATTTACATTGTGATTCTCATAAAACCATTCAGTGACCTTTTATATGCTGAGGATGGGGTGGAATCATCCTGGAAGAGACTACTGCCATGATAAATGTTTCAACATAGGTGACGTGTGTGAAGAACAGCTTTGTATTGATTCGCCATGACTTTTCGTTCTTTTCACTGACTTCTAAAAGGACAAGTGGACTCACACCATGCCTGCAAAATGAATAAATAAGAGTCCCCTTAGAATAACAAAATGACCATATTTTTCTTTTGTTGCCTGTCTCTGTTTATATTTTAGAAGGGGAAATTTAATTAAATTCCATACACCTTTGTGAAGACTGGATTAGAACAGGTTGTTGACGTACTTGGGTGAAAGACAAATGTGGAAGACGTCATCTACAGGTCAAAGTTGAGAAAACTGTTTACTAAAACCCCAGCTTGGATGTTATGTGGATGTTGAAGCATAAACAACAAGGACCAGAAGGCTTTTTTTCCATGCATGGCCATGATGTGGCCCTGCAAGCATGATCCAAGGACAGCACAAATTCCATGGCCTGGAGATTACTCTCTAACTACACAAAAGAGCTTTCTGTTCATTTCCTCACAGTGGTTTGGTAGAAGTGATGTTTAAATAAACTAGTGAGAATGTTTAAAATTTATGTTAACTGCCTTTTTTGCACGGTTGCCCCCTCATTTCCTCTGATAAGAGTCATTCTCTCCCTCACTTTCCTTTGTTTCTCCTGTTTTACCTTATCTGATTGAGTGAAAGCCAAAGCCAAAGGCAATGGCAAGTGCACAGGCACAGTCTCTTGAATGTACTTTTCTCCCATATTTCAGCGATAAAGTCTCTGGCACTTTAGAGGGACGGCAGACACTCTTCTGATCTTGTCTGCATTCAGTCATCTCGTTTACATTAGCATCTAAAAAGAGTTGTTGTTCAGTTTGTATGATCTCAGTAAATAAATAATTTTAAATAAATGTATCCCTTTTGATAATTTATGCCACATGTTTATTTTAGCATTTAATTGCAGACCATATACTGATGTGAATCATCTTTATATCAACAAACACTACTGCTACTACTATTTGATCATTAGCTCGTTCACGTTTCCATGTTGCGTTTTCATCATTGTTATTTTCAGACTTTAAATGTACGCTCTTCTTTTGTGCTGCATTTTCTCCTTTTTATAAATTAGACTTGGAGCTTTGAATCGTCTGGCTGTTTTCCAGTGAGCAGATTGATCACACTGGGCTGGTGTGTGTCTTTCCACAATGTTTAATTATAAGCACAGTTTCTCCCAGCTTGGTTTCTGTCTGTGCCTTTGTGTTTGGCCATGTTTCTGTGATCATTGCAAAATTTCCATCTAATTATATGGATCAACAGTATTCGGATTATTTAGTTCACATATATGATTGTATCCAAAATAAAGTGCACAGTACACCTGAAGCACAAAAATGAGAAGCTGAGGATTAACTTCCCAACAGTTGCACTCTGATTGTGCTAGGATTTGAACCCAAAACCTTTCGACAGAACACTAACCCACTGAAGCTCATAAGTGCTGATGTACTTGCTTTTTGCTCATCACTGTAAGAAAACTAGATTAAAAAAAAAGATAACCGCACAGATGTTTCCGAAATGTGATCTGTGAAATATATACATAGCAATTCTATAATTCGTGTGTAATGTGCACACTATTTTCACACTGGGAAGGATGCCGATAGGTTAACTCCGTTTTCCCGTGTTGTTCCAGTGAAGCTAAAAAGCAATCTGGAAATGTCTACCAGAGAAAATGTCTACCATCCATCTTCCTGGAAAAGTTATTTTCCACTATTAAATATTTAGATTTGGAAACTTGGGTGAAATACTGACAAGACTAGCGCTGCACATCAGTCCTAGCATACCTGCACACAACTGTCATTAAACTGTTGTGCAGCTATCTTCAGTGATGTGCTAGACTGTAGTTTCCTATTACCTAATGAAAGACTTGTCCAACTCAGTCCTTGTTGGCTCCGGAAACAGGAAGAGCCAAATTCTGTTTCCCAGGGAAAAGCATAACCTGCCTGTTTTTTTGTGAATCAGTGTGTGATCTGAGTTAGGTCAGGAGATTAGTAGTTTTCTATGTGACTAACATGATCCTCTTAAGAGTGGTTCGCAAAACATGCTATAGTAGTCTTTGTTCTTCACATGTTTTATATATGTATCCATCATGTTCAGATTGGACTAGAGTGTGACATTAGTCTTTGTAAGTTTTGAACTAGTGTCACTAGTTACCTCTGCCAGGGATTCTGTCTTTTTAGTGTAGTTTGTTAGTTTGTCTGTCTGTCAGCAGGATTATGGAAAAACTACAGGGCTGATGAGAATTGGTGGAAGGGTGCAGAGTGAGTCAAAGAAGAGCTTACATTTTGGAGTGGATAATATGCATGGATCGACATATTATTTTTTGCAAGATTGGGCAAAAATTAACTGAGATTGTGGTGCATGTGTCTGTTGGACTTCTAGTATCAGTATGATTTTTTTTTTTTTTTTTTTTGGATGGTTGTTCAGGAGAGAAGTATTGTTTGTTCTTTTGATTCATTTTTGTACTAAGGAACATCCAGTCTACAGTTGTTGTTCACAGTTTTTGCCCAGTAAGTTAAACATATTGAACATTTAGGAACTGCTTTGTGGAAAGTTTTGGTATTCAAACACAAGCTACATCCATCTTAGTCACAAGTTCATCTCTTTGGAGCAAGTGCAGTTCCTTCAGTCTTAAACAAAATTCCTAAGGTTTATGATTGGCATATGAAGTAACATTACCTACAGTTTCTAAAACTTTTACCACAGCATCAATTCGGCAATCTTTAGCATGAAGTATGTGCTGTTTGTAAATTGACATGCTAACATGAAAAAAAAGAAAGAAGTGTCTTTATTTCTCTTCTTTTCCACTGTAGTCTACCATTGTGCTTTCATAAAAAAAGGTATTATTCAGCTTGCTGTGATGAAAATGTGATGTGACACAGAGGTTTAAGGTTTTGGGTAAGGGTTTACCAAACCACCGTAAAAGATTTGACATGACCTCAAAAACAGTTCTCCCACAAGAGAAGGTAAAGAAGCATGAAGCTTTTCTACATTATAGTTTGCGATTGCCCAGCCAGTAAGTATTGCTTTGCTGCTTTAGTAAGAAGCATTCTCAGTCTCACTCTCTCTGCTTAGCTTTTAAACAAAGCCAGCCTAGGGCAGGCAGAGTGGTTACTTCACATTCCCAGCTTCTGGGTTCAATCATGTTTTGACCCAGGGTCAATGATGACATCATCCTCTTCTTTCTGAGAACCAAGTCATGAGTTTCCCTCGGTTCATTTCTCATATCTGAACTGTCCACTCATTTGTGTGCTTTAGCTGCATTTGTACAATGTTTTAAGCACTTCCCAATTGCCTTAGAGTACCAATAACAATCCCCACCCTTGACAAAACACTATCTGTATATCAGGTTTTGGAATCAGCAGGCCCAAAACTCCTGTGTGTACTTGTGGAGGGAAGTTATTATAAAGTCTAAAAGCTTACTTGGTCCCTAAGGCCATAAATATACTTGCAGTTGGAAAGTAGACTTTGTAGAGGCATGAATTCATCCTAAACACCAGTAATTAAAATGCGATATAAATTTACTTAAACTATGTATAAAATTGCATACATTGATGCTCTTCAGTTTGAGTTCTGGATGGCTGTTTGGTCTAATCCCAGGTGCAGCCCAGCTGCTGAGAAGCTCTGATCTCATCATTGATTCCACTCATACCAGTGGTTAATATAATGGCTGAGACACAGAGAAACCTGATGGCAGTCACTGCAACATTTGGACCTGATCAAAAAGCTAATGTATATAAAAAAAAAATGTAAAGCTATAACCATGGTAGCAGATGTAATGTCCCTCTATAAGCTGTTGCACAGCCTTGGGACAGTGACTGCAGTGACACCATTTCCCTTGAGTTTTAGCTGGAACTGTGGAAGCAGCACAGACCCAAAGATTTCAGAAACCCGAATACAGTCTAATATATTAATGATATAAGGAGGAGCAAAGAGCTTTACTGGTTTTACTCATTTATATAAAATGTATCCCTAATAACTAACTCAGGAGTGACAGTGGAAGAATACAGTTTATAATGGGTATCATGAAACCGAGAAAACGTACATTGTGTACAGAATGCACTGTGTACAGATTTCAGAAAGTGGGGACTCTGGCAAGACTAGCTAGACTAGAATAACTTAAAGGGAGAACCAGAAGGCAACACGGATGTGCGGAAGCCCTGGGACATAGAGTGGCCAGCCACTCTAATAATTAACAAACCTGAGTGAACATGCGAGAGTGGGAGCGAGACAGCATCCAAACACTCTTTGCCTATGAACCATCAAGATCTGTGCCTTTACCCAAGAAGAAAAGTGTGACTGCTTGACTATTATCTTGTATTGGAGTAGAAAAAGATCTCTCCTTCCATGCTGTTTGAAATGATACCAATTTAGTCTGATGCTATATACATTCTAATTTGTGAGTGGTCTGTTTCAAGGGGTGTGTGTGAGATTGTCATACCAGGGTGCTAGTTTTTTTTCTGTTATGTTATTGTAGAGACGTTCAGATGCATTGAATTTATGTCCTTGTTTTTGTGTGATGCCTAGTTTATCACTACAAATAACTGTAGCACCTCATCTGCTGCCAGTTAGACAAGGCTGATGTATATAACTGTACCCAGGAGGACTAGCTTCATTTAATACTACATTCTTTTGGCTTAATCCATGTTTCTGTTGAGCACAGTACAGTAATAGTAATAATTTCATTAACAATAAGTTTTTAGATCAAAGGTGTTGGCTATGCATTCAGGTGGATTTTATGTTAATTAGGTTACTAGCAAACAAATGTTCCGAGTTCAAGACAGACATGGTCTCAATATGCTGGAGCCTATGTGATGACTCAGTGCAGCTAGAGTTGGTTTAGCCTATTTGTCTTCTCCCTGGCCTTGACTCTGCATCGTCACTGATTGGGCCTGTTCTGAGACTATGAGCTATGCTGCAAGAAATAAGAACAGCACCTTCCTGAGTGAGATGAATACCATCCCATCCTAACAGGCCAGCCTTGCCCTCTAAAGCCCACATTGTTCTCAGCACCACCTGGACATCCAGCACTTCAGTGCCAAAAACCTACTGTAAGCTAAATCTCCACACCACACTGTGATGGGGCCAGAGTAGAACAATAGAGGACACCAGATGTCTATACCTACAAACTTCTGGAAAATTCATTTACCAAGCCTATAAAACCTCTTCTTTTAAAATTGTATAATATTTTAGCAAAATAATTGGTTCAAATTAATCAAAGTTCACTGTTCATTTGTATTCAGACTTCATATACAAACAAGAAACATGACATCACCATTCAAATAAACATTTTGGCTTTATCACTATTAATATATTTAAACTACATTTACATTAGTTATGGCATTTAGCAGACGCTCTTATCCAAAGCAACTTACAAGAGTGTTTAGTCATTAACTTGGAATATTCAATGCTAAGGCTGGTAGACCTGAATTCAAGTTACTTTGAGCTGTGATACTGCTACAATTTTAGTCATGTTACCTATTAAATGTTATAAGTCCCAGAACCCAAGTATTCCTAAGACAAACTAACTTTAAACTACAACTTATTCTAATTATCTTATTCTTATGTAAACAGATAAAGATCATTCTTTATTCAGCCAGGATAATGAACATGAAATATGCTGAAAAATGCTGCAGAATACAGAAAAAAGCGAGCAACAATAAAATGACATGTTGCTGGGGCAGGGACATGTTCAAGGGTTGATGACGCACTATGATGGACTCTGTTCCCGCTGCTAGTTGGCACCACTCTGCGGCACATTTTACAGCACACTTAAAACTGAAGTTTATCAGATCTTCAATAGCTTCCACATCACTGAATTTGTATTTCTTCTCTTATCAACTGTTTTGTCTGCTTTGCAATCACTTGTGGAATCTGTATCATCTTCAGGGGCACCCATTCTGCAGCTAAATCTTACTTCTAAGCTCTGTCTGCGTGACTGTGGTGTATGTCATCATGCACTGACGTAGCCCATTGTGTTCTGCTCGGTTTGAATGCAATTAACTAACGACAGCGCCCTGTAAAGAATGTTAATCGGTGACAGATGCTGTAAGTAATGTATATCAAAAAATCAGAAATGTGTTATTGGCTCCTACGTGAAACACTACCTTAGTAACACTATGCTTACCCAAGACCTTAAGATTACCTGCTATGTCTGGTAAACCAGAAACCAGGGCACATCTAACATAAGCTGCTGGTGCCCCTAAAGGCCTTGCTAATTTCATGTGCCACAAGTATTAGGGTGTCTAACATAACTGAAAGGGTCCCACAGCTTCTGAATTAGTAGACATTTAATGGTGTAAGGCACAGGCAGCCTCAGGCTATAGTGCTGAACACTAATGTGTCTTAATTTGAGCTCTTAAAGCACCTTTTTCAAAAGAGCAAGTCAGCTGATTATTTATTAATCTTAAGGATTCTCACACCCACACTCATTTTGTCATTTGAGAAGAGACTAGAAGAAAACGGAGAAGCCGTGTTGGCTGCCTTTTATCCTCTTGTTAGTAATAAAATGATCCCAGAGATCCCTGTAAACCGGCAGTGCAAACAGACTGTAAGGACCGCTCCTTCATTTCATTTGTGGCGGTGATTATCGTCATTACTGGGTGGTATAAATGATAACCTTGCTCAAGGAGCATATTATTTCACATACAGCTCTCCATCAGATTATTTTGTAATGTTTTGGTACCCTGATCCTGATTCTGTTAACACAAGGCTGTAACAATATTGGTTTGTGATAAGGTCATGTTAGTTTATGGTAGGTGGTGTGTAAATGTGTGGTATGAATGTTCCATTTAAAAAATCTACTTCTGTATGTTTCCCATTCATCTGCTCATCTTCTATATACAGTAGGTGGTCTGTACATCTTTGCCTTAATGCTTTTCTTTAAATATTTACATGTGTGTACTGTCAGCAGCTCAGTACTATTTCTTTTTTTCATTCTGTTGTAGAGATAGAGGTGTGTGTGTGTTTTAACAATCATTTATTCAAAAAGTAAGGAAATTATATTGAGTTATTGTGTTGGTTCTTTTTTACAGCAGCTCTCTCTGGGTGCCTGCTATCACAGAGCAATAAAAGTTAATAGGAAATATATCTAAAGTGTCATGGGGGAGAGAGTGCTTTCTCTCCTTCCCACCTGTTCCATTACACATACTATTGTTAACCACTCACCCATCTGTGTCTGTGTTTTACAGAGATTGACATTGACCAGGGAAACATGAGTGAGCGCTTCGATTGCGACAACTGCAAAGAATCCCTGTACGGAAGGAAGTACATCCAGGCAGAGGAGAATCCTTATTGCATCCCCTGCTACGACAGCCTGTTTGCCAACACCTGCGATGAGTGCAAGGAGCTGATAGGTCATGACGCGAGGGTGAGTTTTCAACAAATTGAAAATGACTGTTTTGTACCTCCAAAGGAGGACCCTATAATTATCAGAGACTCTGCAACATCAGAGTGATGTGTGAGGTAGAATGGATCACTGCTATTTATTCTAGATTTAGATTTTTTTTTTTTTAAATAAACTCAGTCAAAACTCAGTCAGCAGAAATTATTAAAACATTAGGCAGCATTTCAATGAACAAAATGAACTCTTTAATCCCTTTAAACCAATTCGCCCACAGGTTTAATCCCCTTTAAATGAAAAGAGCATAGGACAAAGCAGATCATTTAGTGCATAATAAACATTAGTCAGGAAATTATTCTAAAAGCACAGAGGAAATTGACATCTGGAGATTTGGACTTGAACCTAACGGGCTTCAAGTGTCAAGTTATTAACACTGTTGGACAGGAGACAATAAACTGTATTTGTTTTTACTATAAACTATGCAAGCAGCAACAGACTCCTCTCCGTTTGCATATTTTCCAGGTGCAGTAACGGTCATCCATGTGCTGCTGATTTGCACATTATCTCTGGAAATGTCTTGGGTTAGATGATAATCTATTACAGTTAATGTAGCTTCTTAGGGAAAAAATACACTTAACTAGTCCTGTGAAACTTTCAGTGCATTGTGACCTTAAGATTATAAGGTTCTATGTCAGATCATTATAATACTAAATTCATGATGTGTGTGTGTGTGTGTGTGTGTGTGTGTGTGTGTGTGTGTGTGTGTGTGTGTGTGTGTTTAGGAGCTATTCTATGAAGATAGGCATTATCATGAGCACTGCTTCCGCTGTTTCCGCTGTGACCGCTCACTGGCTGATGAGCCCTTCACCAGCCAGGATGACTCTCTTCTCTGTAACGACTGTTACTGTAATGAATTCTCTTCCAAATGTGTCGCCTGTGACAAGACTGTCATGCCTGGTAAGAGCCTACTGTCTGTACATGAGTAAGATATTTTGTTTGTCTCAGCAAGGTCTGCTCACACAGTGCAAAAAGAAGGAGGAGGAAGAGGAGGAATAATGGCAGCACAGCAGTTAGCATTGCCACCTCACAATCCTAGGGACCCAGTCTTAATCCTTATCTTGGGTTTAATTCTAGGTTTTTCTCAGTTTCTGACTTCTAGTCATGTTTGTATGGGTTTCCTTCAGGATCGCAGGGTTTCTTCCACACCTGGAAAACATGCTGGTATTTGAATTTCCCACTCAATAATTGCCACTTACCCTTTGACAGACTGCTGTAGTGGAACTGAAGATGAAAAAGAATCTCATCATTTATCTGCATGTCTACACATCTGTGCTAAGTGTAAGACTATAAATGCTTATTCTATGCTTAGGGGAAATGGCCTCTCATGAGCAGTGTGTTGCAGGTAAAATCATAAACATGAAAGAGCTGTTGGCTAAGAAAAGAATTGGGAGTTGAAGGGAGAGATGGGAAAGATCCAGGACTAGAAAGAGAGACAAAAATTTATGTAGTCAGCATAAAGACAAGATGTGACCGTAATTGCCAGTGTGCCGATCACGCTGTCTCTCAGCCAAATATTTGTGTGGCAGTCTGCCAAACATCTGATGAGAGGAGGCGATAAGCCTGTAAGCTTTTTTGTCAAGTGCTGTATCATCCACAAAAAGAGTACTAAATTAGGAAAAGCTTCCATGAGTAAGTAAGGGTTTTGTTTTCTCATTATGGAAAAAAAAATCTGTAGTATCTAACATACAAATTTCATAAAACATGTCATTCGGGTTTGTGCCACTCTGGGGTAATAATCTAGAATGTAAACGTGTAAAAGACATTACTTTGTTCCAACAGAGAAAAACTTGTTTCATGCTCCAAGGCTTTCATTTTGAAGAAAGACACATAGATAATGGTCCAGAACTCTGTCTGTGATGTGGGAACAGCAGGTCAGATACAATACTCTCAATGTAACAGAAATTCCCTTAAACACACAGTGCATACCAAAGCGTATTCACTTTTCTCAGATTAATTTCACCCCATGGGTTCGAGACTGAAAATGACTCCTGCACTCCTACCAAGTCTTAAACTCAAAAGCCGTTTTCTAGCTGAATATTTCTTTGGAAAAATGCCTGGAGGATTATGTCCTCCACCTTACCTTTTCATAGGAAAGCTATACTGATCTCTTCAATTATGGCCTTACTGAAGAAAAGCTCAGCTGCCCTTTTCATGTGTAGAACTTGTAAACACCTAGGATACTTTGAAGGTCACTTATTGAACATAATAACGTCAAGTCATTACACTGTCATTAGAGATTGTTGTTTTGTCCTTTTTTTTATGCGAACACAATGGAACTGCCTTTTGATGAAGGCAAAGGACGCACTTTGTTTAGATTATGGGTTATATGTATATTGGTATATTGTAAGAGCCACTACTTTGTGTGTTGATAATTAGAACAAACCTGCTGAACTCTTTCTTTCTGTCAGGTACTAGGAAGCTGGAGTATGCTGGCAACACATGGCATGAGGCCTGCTTCATTTGCAGTAGCTGTAAGCAGCCTATTGGCTCCAAGTCCTTTATTCCAGATAAGGATGATCACTACTGTGTGCCCTGCTATGAAAACAAGTTTGCCCCTCGCTGCACTCGATGTAAACAGGTTAGTATCAGCTCCTTGTAACAGCACCCAAGCTTAAAGAATTTTTCCCCTGCTTTACTAACACCTAAATACCTAAATTCCTCCTCAGGTTTTCAGCTGTCACACACCATGTCCCTCTGGGATTTTGGAATGCACAATAGATCTAGTTCCTCTTAACTCCCTTTCTGTAAAGCACGCTTGCTGTTGGGTACCTATTAGGGATGTGCTGCTTCTAGGTTAATTCTGGATTTTCCAACCTGAAAATGTAACCCATGTGCATCATGCAGATTCGTAAAGAAAGATTTTTGGGCAGGGGTCTGGGCTTTTGTGAGCTGCTGCATCGATAGGCTGAAGGGTGTGAAGATTATTATTATTTTTATTTTTTATTTTTTTTTCCCCCAAATATCCACAAGGATCTTTGTATTTAGCATGAAGTCAATGCACTCAATTATACACCTACTGCGTACCCTGTTAATTGGCACAGTAACTAGGTCCATTCACTTCCATTTAAAACCAGGCAGCATCCACTTTGGCTTTTAGTAAACATTTGTGTGCTTTTAAACACCCATAACTCAGAGAATTCCTGCTCAGTGTGCACAATTTTAAAATATTTTTCAAGTTTTGAGCATGTGTTTGCACCATTTTCCTTTGTACCCACATTTGTACCGTATCTGCAGGTTTTTTTTCCTAGTTCTTAGGTCTTGTCACACTCAAAAACTTGTGTAAGTTGGGTTTACAACTATAAATTACCGTTTTTGAATTAGTGTGAGTGCCTGGTGCTCTACAGATTGGACTGGGATCCCATTCAGGGTGTATTCTCATCTTGTGCCCGGTGTTCACAGAATAAGCTCTCACAGTCCCATACTCCAAAGCATTTTCATGTCACATGATTATACAATGGTGGTAGCTCTACTGAAGAAGAGAATACTGTTCAGCAGTGTAAAAAGGCTAAGGAATTTAGGTGCCGTTGAATTTACACCCTTACACCTGCAGCTGGTCCTCTGGATAACATCCGCTTCAATAAAGTTGATCACTTCCCAATTTTTACTGACAGGCAGGTTGTGCTCATATAGGAAGACAGTCATCTTATGTCAGAAATGCAGTCATTGTCATTGAGAAAAGCACATACAACTGCTTCCGAAGGTCGAAGTCAGTGTTTACTTTTTGTTTTAAATTGCTTCAGTTGGACAATGCCTGTATCTTCATGTGTATTTGTCTGTTTCTTGAGTAAATCCAATCAAAGTTTGCATTTTACTTAGGTTATTACTTAATTTTTTTAATTATATTACTTTGCAGGTCATTGATGCATACAGAAGTTGCGTTTCTCTCACTTGTTCTGAATGGACTTTGCATATTTTAATAAAAATTTAATAAATGGCATGTTATAAAAGAGGAGAAAACCAATGCTTACAATTTATATATGCAATCATCGTTAAGTAAAACTAAACAAATTTATCATTTTGAATTTTTATACCTTAATAGGGCAACATATCATGGGAGACAAAACTCATAAAAACCAAAGTACACAACATGCATCAAAACTTTCTTTTAATATGTGTTAATGTCCATCATAGGTAAAAAGTAACAAACAATTATTTACTTTATTTTCTTCTCCTGTCTGTTTAAGGGTTAAATTGCATTTACTGTGTCTTTTCTTATCACCACATTTACATGTATGGCAATTGGCAGATGGCATTATCCAGAGTGAATTACATTTATCTCATTTACACAACTGAGCATTTGAGGGTTAAGGGCCTTGCTCAGGGGCCCAGCTTAGCTTTATGACCGTAACTCATAACCGTCTGGTCAGTAATCCCACCTCTTAACCAGTGAGCTACACTGCCCCTATTTGTTTGTCTAATAGTTTTCATATTTATTTTTAGAACATTTTTAATTACATATTTAACATTTTGTGCCAATACTGTACAGTGCATTCACAGTTTTACTGTGTTACATGTTCTTTTTAATCTTTTAATGCAGCATCTCTGAGAACAAATCTCCTTTTTTATAAAACATGGCAAGCAGCAGTGGCATTTTAAAAATAAATTGAACATGCAAAAGCAGTTTGTAAGAGCAGTTTTAATGAGAATACACTGTACAGTATAATCATACTTGAGTAAGTCTGTAAAAAACAGAGATGTGATCTTTTACTAGGAAACTTTCAGCTCTGTTTTTCCTCCACATTATTTCAGTAGCTTAATATTAAATGGCATGCACTTCATGTAGTGCATTGTATACAAGGCAATTATGTTCTACCTAAGGTTGTGCACAAAAAACACAGATCTTATATTGTTGACTTATAAGTCAACATAATCTAACAATTTCACATTGTTTGAGGGGCAATGTATTTGCTTTGAAGAAATTAGGTCCTAATTAATGACTTCTATTAAACAATGGCTTATTTAATCTGCATATCTGTTTTAGGTCTTGGCTAAAGGGGGTGTGACCTACCGCGATGAGCCATGGCATAAGGAGTGCTTTTTGTGTGCAGGCTGTAAAGTGCAGCTAGCTGGCCAGCACTTCACCTCCAGAGACGACCGCCCGTACTGCCTTAAGTGTTTTGGAAACCTCTACGCTAAAAAGTGTGAGGCCTGTAGCAAACCAATCACAGGTACATCAGAGTAATTATACATACAGTATGTATGATGGAAATGATCGTATATGTTTTTGTTATGACTGCTTGGCTCATGTGTGTGTGTGTGTGTGTGTGTGTTCGTTCGTTCTCAGGTTTTGGTGGAGGGAAGTACATTTCCTTTGAGGAACGGCAGTGGCACCAGTCTTGCTTCACTTGCACTCGGTGTTCTGTGTCGCTTGTAGGAGCCGGTTTCTTTCCTGAGAGGGATGAGATTCTGTGCCGCGAATGCAACGGCAATCTCTAAGCCTTATTTACACTCCTCTTTCCATTCTCTCACTCTCACTCTCTTTCTCTCTCTCTCTCTCACACACTCACACACACACACACACACACACACACACACACACACTATGTGAGTCTATGGAGTTTTCACAGATACCGAGTCAAAAGCTGTGGTGATTACCATGTCCTCATTTGATATTCAGTCAGGGTGTTTTTCGTAAGCACACAAAATACATTGCAGGTAGATTGTGCAGCCAGTTTTTTTTTTTTTCCTCATAAAGTAAAGAGAAGTTTATTTGTCTAAGAATTTCCTTGTTTGCGAAAGACTATGACTATGCAAGACCATGCTTGTTAGAAATCAGTCTATTCAGAAATGTGTCTTTCTAGAGTACATTTCTCACCCTGCATGCTCTCACTTTATATAATTTTATGCCATCATTGTGGTTCTTTTTTAACATTAAAGCAGAGCTCAGAGTGCTACGTGTCTCACTCTGTATTCATCAAACTGCATATTCGTCAGCTGCACTGCTTACTTTGTTGGGATGGAAAGCAGCCCATCATTTTTTCCATTCAGCAACAGTAGTGCTTAAGCAATGCTTTAGATAAACTGCCAAAGCTCGCTCATCCTGTGACTACAAACAGAAGATGTAGTAATTATTATAGAGATGTAATCCATCCCTTCTTTATATGTCCTGGTTCAGTAGAGCTACTCCCTGAATGTTAAGACAGAATCAAAAATGAAATGTTAGGGTATATGATTACAACCAACAAATCACCTCAGATAGACTCCTCCATAAACATCAAAGTGACTTGTGGAAAGATAGATATGTTCATTAGCCAAAAAATTCTAAGCTCAGTGTTTTTCCTATTGGACTAAATTATGAGAGCACATATTTGGCAAGACATTGTATCTGAAAGTTATGATCTAAGTCTGTTAAAGTTGATTGACTTGACTTTGTTGTGACTATTTGAGGTTTGTAGTATTGAAGCACTTTCTATGTTCCTTCATCTGTTTCGTTCCTGAGGTATGTCAAAATGCATTAGTGGGTTATTCCAAATAAATGTGTGTATGTATACGACACCAAAAAGTTGCATTTGCAAAACTAAAAAATGTGGGAAATGAAGTGTGATGTGTTTTATAGAAAACATTCATGCATTTGCACTATTGCTTGAAATAATAAATGAAAAGACACGGCATGCGTACACTACATATAAACAATACAAAACACTAATTGTCGCCTATTTCTCAATTCTTCGTATTATCTTGGGTCTACTGTGCACATACACAATACTTGTCTGAAAAGTAATGATAATGAATTCCTGCGCTCTGTAGGGCTTACCCATGAGCATGGGGGTTAAAGGTCAGTTAGAGTGGGATCTCGGATAAACAGTAGGGCCCATTTCAGTTGCATTCTAGCCTTTGCAGTGCCCAGATGTTTGTTTTTGTGAAATCCTGCTGAAGTGCCTCATCACTGGAACAATGTAAGCGAGTGTGGATCAAATGTTGGATCGTTTAAGAAGAGAGTCCAGATTCCTGATCAGAGTGACCACAGGAGATGACTCGTGGGTGTTTAGTGCGATCTTAAGACAAAAAGACAAAGTGCTGAATGACACAACAATTGCTTCACCCAAAGAAAGTTCTCATGAGCGAACGTCAAAAATCAAGTCACTGTTCATTGTCTTTTTTGATTCTCAGCGATCATCCATAAAGAATTCAGATTAAGGTGTTTGAAAGCCCCCAACTTCAGCACAGTAAAGAACATACATAGAGTCACAACCAAGACTCTGAACACCTTCACAGCTGACTATTTCAAGCACACATATACACATATATAGATATATACATACATATATGTATGTATGTTCACATTTGTTGAGAATGAATGACTGGGCTAGTCCCATGAAAATGTATGTTGCGATATGAATATGTCAGCAGAATGGTATGCATGCTGTTTTCATGGTTTATATTTCCTCTCCTGTCTTTATCATTTATTTCTTTATTATTGGTATGATATTACCAATTTTCACTATACACTTTTTCTAAATGTATGCATTCACTTTGAGCTTTGATGCTGGCTAGTCAGAGTTAGCTAATGCTTTTCTTATTGTTTACAGAAATATGTAATACAAACATTTAGATTTGAAACCTGGTTTTAAAAAATTCTGTCTGATCTAAAGGTTGAAATTTGTTAATAAAATGTTATAAATTAATCAAATTTTGGTGTCATTTTCTCTGTGAAAGTATTAACATTGAGTCCTTATCTAATACTGGTCAAATCTGTAGCGTTGCATAGCACTCTTGTTTGATTTGATTTTATTTGGATTTTATATAAAATAGTACATGATGGTATCAAGGGTACCTTCAGTATGCGTTAGGGTGTTGTGTAAAGTGACCCAAATATTCATATATGGATTTAAACCAGAAGTGAGTGAGGGGATTGTTCACCTTTAGTTTTGTATAAAGATTTGTGTGCTGTGTGTTTTATAATCCCACTCATACAGTTTTTTTGTACGTTCCCATGATATTTTAACTTATTATAACTATGTAAGTCCTATAGAAACAATAGCCTAATTTAAACGACTGCGTCCCTGACCAGGAAGTGACTAAGGATAACTAAAGCTTTATAATTGACCACTCATTCAGTCTCATGAGCTTCACATATTTGATCACACCCATATGAAAATATAGATGTTCTTGTATAATTGTTTTATTGTGAATTAACAGTCCCAAGGCACATCTCTAGTCTCAACCAGATGCCCTGTGAACCTTTCTGACAGTTAAAGAAAAGCATGAATTAGTTCTCTTCCTGTCCTTATCTAAGTTTAGAACCCATTATTCCTAATAATGTATTTGTATTTGTTTATATCCCTAGAATATATTTCTTACATGGAAGTAATGTAATGCACCATTAAAATATATTTAAGACGATGGTTCTTAATGGGCGGCACGGTGGAGCAGTGGATAGCGCTGTCGCCTCACAGCAAGAAGGACCCGGGTTCGATCCCCGGGTGGGGCGACCTGGGAAATTTCT
>JANCOA010000049.1:12166379-12178822 GCA_024363135.1 Leptodoras oyakawai
ATATTTCTTTTTTTTTTTTTAAATAACTGCAAAAAATGCCTTGCACACGTCAAGCCCCATCTGAGCAACACTGGCCTTGTCTCTTACCACTCACTTGTTCTCCGACAAGAAGTCACCAAGTTTAGACATTTGGCAGGCACTGTAACACTTTTATGGGGTAGTTTATAATATTTCACTGCTAATTATTCTTATGGACCCATGGTTGAAATTCTTTCCACAATGAGGGCGTCATGCAGGGTAATTTTGCCTTTCATTTCTCAGCTGGTGCTGTCATATCCGGTACAGCATGGAGCCCACTTCTTCCCTGAAGAAGAACATGCTCCTCAGCCGACAAGAAGAAAGAGTAAGAAGCTGATGTAATGCTGCATTCAAGAGCGTTATGTGTTGATGAGTGGTCAACAAAAGTTAAAAGAGTTAATAAATGGTCCAGCTCAAAGACCTCAGAGTACCTTGTGTAAAATCGCTGACGTATTGTGCTGGTGTGTTATTGTTGTTACCATTGCAAACAGGTCAATTAAATGTGCTATTTGTTTATAAATCAAATAAATGCAACATATCTTTTGCTTTTGCCTAAAGTCTGATTAAGGTATCTGGCAGAAAATGGCTAAAACATATTTTCATTCTGAAATGCAAGAAAGGTGAATTGAGGAATCAGCTTAAAGGTGAAGTGATGAATCGAAGTCTCCCTTAAGCTTACCTCTTCCACACGGGATCCTCTTTGGCACGCTGCATTTCTGTGTTTCAGTCTCAGGAGCACAGGTAGAAAGAGATGCAGATCCACTGATGGTAGCTGGACTAGGGGGCTGTATTGGCTCCCTCCTACGGCTTTGGCTGCCCTTTTTGAAACCGCATGTTTTGTTTTTCTTCATGCAAGGGCCCCATTGACTCCATTCACCCAGCTCACATCGAACTAGAATGAATAACAAGGATAAAGTGAATCTTATAGGCCTTGGACCTAAGAGGCAAACATTTGTTTTATTCCAATATTAGGTTGACTCAGTGCCTAAGATCCAGGTCAGGGGTTTTCTAACAACTATGGAGGAAAACATATCAATGAACTCTAAGGACTTCATGCCAGAGATTCAGATTGGTAATATCCAGCAGCACTCATACTCTCATTTCTCTTCACTAAACAGGAGAAAATTTGTTATGATTATTTGTAGCAGGTTTCCTTTTTATCCAGCCTTATGACACCCTGTCAAGCTCTGGTTAAGACTTCCATGTATTGTCAGCTGTTTTCAATTGCGGAACATTTTGAACATTTGTTCTTTTTGAGGTTTTCATGAGCACTGATTAAGATAAGACACTATTGCTAATGCCAAAATGTTACCTTAGGAGTTAAAGTTCTCCATGTAAAAGCCAAGCAACTTGGGGGAGCCAGGGCTCCGTCTCTGAGAGTAATACTATTAGCAATGTGTTTGCTTGCTTATGACAGAACAATTTTCAGAACAAATCAATAAAGCCCTTATCATCCAGAAGGCCTGTCTCCAAAGTTCCATTTGCTGGTGATTGAGAAACCACAGGAAAAAAGGGAGAACAGAATATTCCACCAGCTTCTATTTTTGCCAATAAAACGATTGCCTTGCAGTGAACAAAAGGTGATATTACAAAATGATGCAAGTTGGATATGCTTTTAAAGAAAGACTTGAGAATCCCAAGTCAATATCATTCTGTGTATTTTCATAACATCCATGTCTATGTTTGCCATATTTGGAAACAATTTGATTTCTTGAATGTCCTCCTCATCTCGTATGAAACTGATACTGCTGTCTATGTTGTCATCCCAAAACTATAACTGATTAAGTTAAAGATGCTGTCCATAAAAATATTATTACAGTTTAGAAGTATTGAATTGACTCATTGGTTAAAATATGAGATTGCCTCCAATAAGCATTCATAATATATCATCCTAGCCTGCCATATGTCTGTCTTAATATTAGTTGATGTTACCTAAATAACATGGACCTATAACATATAGGTTACAAATACAAATAACATGGAACAATGACCATCAGTTAGGTGCAGTTGAGGAATAAACATATGCACATGAAGATTAGAAATGCATGTCAAGTTTCTGATTTGCAGGTTCACTCACCCGCACATTCCATGGTGCTATTGACAGTGAGTAAGCCTTCAGGGCAACTGTGGTAACACCGGCCACTGTATGAATATAAGCCCTCCTTACACTTCGCACAAAATGTTCGACTGAAACAGTCAGCACAGTTTTCTATTTTGCATTCTGAAAGAAAGAGAAATAAAGTCATGGCATTAAAGGAAACCTGTGTTGCAGGTCTCTCATAGATGGCTCTCTGCTTTTCACATTGGTTTATCTTTTTTTTTATTTAACATACCTAAGCAACACCTATCAGTTACATGTTACAATATATTTGATCATTAACAAAATGGGTGGGGTCAAACACTGATTAACAGAGGTTCTGAATATTTATTGGTGGTGGTGGTGTGTGGGGGTTAAGATGAGAGGGTCTATGTAGGCATTAAGCTATACCATAAATATACCCAAAACCTTTCAGAAGCAACCCTTTTTAAAACTAGCAGGAGTAAGTTGAACAAAGCCAGTCCAAATATCCTTTTAAATAGGCTGTAATTATGAACACAGTTTGAATGAAAAACAGACCCCTACCAACAATACCAGAATGTACGTCCCAAACCATCACTATTATCTAATTTTGAAATTACAGGAGAGACCATGTTTAATTCAGCCATGTTACATAATGTTTCATACATGTACCCAAAAATCTGACTGGAAATATTAAACCAAGTTAACATCACGCAAAAATTTTAAATGGGTCAAAGCAATTGATCTTGTTATGATCTAAGTAAAATAGATTCCAGTGAGGATTGAATGTTCTGGGCATATATAAATTCATCAAGAATTTTTGGCATTGAACTGAAGGGCAAACATGGACTGTAAATAAAGAGTGTGAATCTTTCTGTGCATATTCTAGATTAACTTTTGGCACCATCAGAATAAACAAATTTAGTGTTTAGAGATAAATCACACAGGGCAGCTGTTAAAATGTACAGGTTTATGTTTATGTAGAAATATTGCATACTAAATCAATTACAGTACTTTGATTGGTAATATTTATGGGAGACCACACTTGTGAACACATTAAATCTTAACAAACCTTGCAAATCTGTCTACGCTACCCAATATCACACAACATTTGCAGAAGTTCTAATTAACTTGAATCATTTTTTTCTGGGTTTAATGTAGCGCAACCTATTAGTATGTAAACTAAATCCACCCATACCCTAACCTTAAATACACTATTTCATGGGTTAAATAAGGGAAATTCTTATAATGCCATTGTGAGGCCCTGTTGGTATGGAGGATTATAGAATGAATGATTATCTTCAGTGTGAGAAAGACCATGACTTTAGCTTTTTGAAACAAAAACACAACACTCTTCACTGTCAGGTCTGAATTGAGATTACCTTTAACGACCATTTAGAAAATAGCTAAATGACACTAACATCTGAGATACATTAAGTAATGTGATGCAAGAGTGTGTCTTGCAAAACAAAAGCCATAATTTTCTTCCAGAAACAAGACTGATCTCAAATTGCATTGCACATGAATTGGCTATCAAAATACACCCATACCTAAAAGGTGGAAGAGGTGAAAGCAATTTATAGTTAAAAAGGCTAATGGCTAGAACTTCTTCATTCTTCTTTATAATGAGTTATTATGAAACCATTTATGGGGGACACCATGCAGCTGTTTTTTTCTTGACATTCCTTCAGTCATAGTAAAACCTTTCCACATGGGAATAGTTTAGCCACATGAAACATCATAGACATCTGATTTATTATTATAATTATTTTTGTTGTTGTTGTTGTTGTTGTTGTAGTCCTCTTGCTATGTCAGTTCAATGAATGTAACATTCCCTGATAAAATGAAAGTAACAGTCAAAGATACAGAGCTCTGTAAGTTCTTCAGTAGAAAAATGTGGTCAGGTTGGTGAACTTACATGAACTCTGTATTTACAGGCCAAAGTATTAATATAGTCTTTGTTGCAGAGACAGAGAAACAGTATACTACCAGTGTTTTGCTTTTGATTTTTCCCCCCCAATTCCTGTTTTTCACCCACAAAGTAAGGGAAAACAGATCGCTGGCTCAGGAAGACACACTGATTTAATGCCACTGGTGGAGCTCTGGTTGGCAGAAAACACAAGCTTTGGAGCAGAATTTCAGTTACTGCTAGCTCCTCCAAGCTTAAACCCTACTTAGATTAAATGTTCTTTTAATTCTGAGAATATCTGACAGATTCTCCAGAATCATGTTTCAAAACACAATAATACTCACGTGTGCACCTGTTCACATCTCGATTTCGGATGCCATAATATCCAACAGGACAAGTGGCAAGGCACACCCCTGTCTGACGGATGTCATTTCTTTCTAACAGGATGAAAAGTCGAGGTCGACATTTTGTGCAGCCGTTGTATTCGGAGCAGCTTTCACAGCCACTGGAGCACGATGCCGGTACTTCAGTACTTGCTGTTGGAGCACAGACAGCGACACAATTGGAGACAAAAGTAAAGGATATAGAATTATTGCAATATTATTAATAATATTCCCTACTGTTAAGTTTAGTAATTCTAACACTAATTCTGAAGGCATGAATGTGATTATTTCAAAAGGCAATTAAAAAACGTAGTCTTCTATGTTCACATTAACTTACAAGATTAATCATTGCCAAGTTTACTGCCTCATGGCCTAAACTACTTTTAAAGGAGTATAAGACATTCACTTTTCCCTTAAAGGTGCTTTAGGGCACAAGGCAATAAACCTGGCAGTGATCTTGACTCTTGTTACACGTCTGCAGCTAATTCAACTCAGAGCGCACGTAAGTATCACATAAAGTAGAACAATGTTGTTTAAAGTCTCTTTACACTATTTACTTGATCTAGCCTGTCAGAAATACTGAACAGATCTTTTAATGGAAGCGTGCATATTTTTGGAAGGACAACTCATACTGCGAATCAGGTACTGAAATCACACATCTCACGTGTGAGAAAACAGTGACTCAGCCATCACAGCAATTCCAGTAATAAGGTTGGCATGCTTATAAGAGAGGAAATCACTTCTCTTTTCTTCCAGACATTTCACTAGATATAGTTTCCTATCATTCCAGAAAAACAAACACTCAGGAACCTGACAACTGACACCAATGAATAATCTCACGCAAATGCTCACATTCATCCTTCATGCATACATGCTTGTAGTTATTCTTCTAGCATGGTCCAAAAATGTTAGTCTCTGTAGCCAGTAGCATAAATAAATGATTACACAAAGGCACATCCTGTTTCTGGGGCCAATTGCTGTCAAAACCACGGTCATCTTGCACTGATTTACAGTTCTATGTGCTATCAGTTCTAAATATATACACTCTCAGTGCAATTCATCTGCAAAGTCTGGCAAGTAAAGATAAAGTGGATGGTAAAAGCGTCAAAAATAAAACCTTGTGAATCAACTGTACCCACTGTGACCTCTGCAATATAACATGGGGTTGCATGCAAGCAGTAAGCTATAACTCTGTCAGTACTAATAATAATAAAGAAATGATTATCCCACAATATTTATAAAAAAAAATGCACAGATGGTGTTGGATGGTTCCATTTAAGCACATATTGTATATCGTTAGATAGAGTTTATAGGTAGAGTTTATCAGTTTGGTTCTAACAACTAACACAAACCTCTACTTATTGTACTTTTTCTCAACCTTACAACTGCAGTAGAAGCAGTAAAAACATAAATGAACGTATGGCCAGAAAACCGCATACCTATGATAACTTTTTAGATCTAGGAAAACATCTGCGTAGAATATTGTTCCTCTTTGTGTTCTAAAGATTCATTGTAAAGTAAATATAAAACATCCAGCTCAATAAAAACAGCCACCAGAGATGAAGGTTCTTGTCCAGTTATCAACAAGATGTGTGATAAAATAGCAACCAAGAGAGTCGTACTGTTCTCCTAGGAAAGTGGTGGCTTAAGCTTAACCTTCTCTGCTCCAGGGGTGCTGTATCATGGCTGACCCTGTGCTCTGACTCTACCCTGTGCTCTGGAATGTCACAGTGCAGTAATTAATTTTTCTGTAAGGCTTCATCTATGAATCTCAGAATCATGCCTCAGACTTTTCACATCAGCATGAACTGGAAGAGTGAGTCTAAACATATTCAGATCTTCAGGAGCCTTTACATTTCTGGTCCAGAGCCTCATCAAGTACACTGGGATTCTTCTTTGTACATTCCTTCCCCTCCCTCAGAGCTAGGAATGAAAAAAAACTCTCTCAGGAGAAGCAAATATGGAACTAACATGATAGATGGTTCAGTGAAATCACTGTTTGGATTGGGTTTATGGAACACCGGTTAGCTCAACACAATACAAAGGAAGAACACGGCTTTGTGCTAGGATGTTATTCATGGTAGACTGGGAATGGGATCATACTCTGATTATGACAAGCTAAATTTTATGCCTCATCTATAAACTCTATTAATTGTTCAAACACAGGCTAAACCTGTACCTTACTCTGTGCAACGCTTTTCTGAACCATCCTGAAATAAATAGATGAACAGAGGAAAGATGAACTGCATCTCTTTTCCTTAAATGAAAACAGAAATCTTGCTTAGTGGACATAATATCTGAGTCGTTTCTGTTCCAAAAGTTAGTTCTGGCCAGGAGGCACACAAATCTCAAATTTTTCTGGAATGCAGCTAGTGTGGAAAGTTGGTTGAAAGTCTGATGACATCTTGGTGACTACTTTATAAAAACTACTTTATATATAGAATTTGGGAGAAAAGAAACCCTATATGGCTAATTTGTTGCTACTATAAATACATTATATGACATATATTGTATTATAAATTACATAAGCAATCTGTGCTGTTACTTTTTCCGGTTGCTAAAATGACTCAAATGGCTTTATTTCATTCTGTAAATGTCAGCGAGGAGGAACTTATCCAACAATTTTCTATTACATTGTGTGGTAATGTCAAAAACATGACAAGTATGTTGTTAATTAATAAGCCACAAAAATCAGTCCATGCATTTGTACTTCAGTGCATATTTTTGAAATTGCCATGTTATGCTAGCTACAATTGCTTAATTTTCTTTTTCACTCTCTACTGAGAGGGTAAGGATTAAAATGTTATAAATGATCTTCTATATAAAACTGTCATCTGACAGTTTCTTTTTTAAATCAACACTAACTTTAATATTGCATTTAAATGAGTTTTTAAGCAATACTTAATGTCTTATTATGAATTTTCTTTTATTTGGCACAGATGCTCTTACAATGTGGAAGGAACAACAGCCTGTATATATTTTTTCACACTGAAATCTAGTATTCCAGTATAAAAACAGTTTAACTGTAATGCTGCAGTTTCATATCTAAGCCTTTTATTGCAGGTGCACACGATCTTGCTGAAAGCTGGATGTCATGAAATGTTTAACATTAAAAACAGAAACACTGTCCATAAATATAGCGAGTTCGGATCTATTCATGTATGTTTACAAATGTTACAAAATTTGAAAAATTCTGTTTGTCCAATTCATAATAATACATCAGAAATAACTTAGCTGAAGGATACACAGTCAAACTAACTACAATAAGCTTAACATAATACCCAAAGCACTTGAAGAGGAAAATTGTAAATCGACCTAACCTTGAGAGTAAACAATATGTAATTAAATTCAACAATGTCAAATATGTATTTACACTTAGATGCAGTTATGTTAACAAATACAGCTCACCGCTGCACCGCTAGCCAACCATTAATTTGTGATGAGAGACAGAGATGCTACACAAGGCTGATTACAGCAGTTATACATTATATATTATGATCTTATATTACCCTAGTTGTAGTTTATGTCGTGCACCATTTACATCTCTTTTTGATAACCAAAGGCATTGCTATGCCAGTCATTCTAGTAATGCATATTAACATAGAAACTAGAACTAAAAGACAGAGAGACAACCAGCAAAAATGTACAGACGAGAGTAACACAGATGTGATGACTCACTGTGTCTTTGCCTCCTTCCTCTGGGGATCTTAAAGCTGTCACTGTAACCCATAGAGCTGAGGAAGACCACCACCAGCACCAACAGTCCCAGCTGCATAGTCACTACTGCCCAGCAGTGCTGGTACTCCCCCTGCAGGCAGACAGATGTGACGAGGTGTCCCCCTTTACCACAGTGAGGCAGGTGGGTCTCTTTACTGCCCACTGTTGACTCCGATTCCTTGGGCAGAGAGTAATACAGCTGCAAAACCAAACACGTCCAGGGCACAAGCCATAACTCAGAGGGAAAGGTTGAGAGGGAAGTAGGGGGGCAGTGCCGGGCTCAGGTGTGGAGATAGACCGTGAGATGATGAATGTGTGAGCAGAAAGGGCACAGCTCTTCCACCCATGAAGCCATGCAGGAGTGTGTAGCGCGTAGCAGCAGAAGCCAGGAAAGGCTGGTGTGAGTGAACAGCCCAGCCCAGGAGCATGTGTCTTATTAAAGATGCTGGGAGGAGGAGGGGGAGTGCCAAAAAATGGAGAGGTTCTGAACTCCAATGTGTGACAATGTGTCTGTCAGTGCCAAGCCCTGCCATGGGGGAGATGTGAAAGTAGATGAGAGTGGAATGGTAGGGGGTAGAAAAACACAGTTAAACTTGGACATTACAACTACTTAATTACTTTAGTAGGAATATCAAAAATCACCAATGAAAATGGTAACTTGTGAATATTTGACTAAGCTAAACTTTTGCATCTTACATGAAATGTTAACCAAATATGTTAATACAATCTCCAGTTTCATGTAATACACAGTTAAACATTTAGCGCAATAGATGAGTTGTGTCTCGTCTCTTGTAGTGATGGCACACTGAAAGCAAATAGTTTTTGGTCAATGCCCTTTAACAAGTTAAGAGTGAAAAACTAGTTTACTCAATAATTTGGAGGGATAGGAGTGGGGTCAATAGATGTGCACAGTAACATCAAGAGCCAATCATCAAATTAAGTCAATTTAATTGACAATCATCACTTACTTTATGAAATAGGAACAGAAATTTGGAAACAGGTCTCTAAATTCAAGTGGAAATAGATAGCAAGTCTGGCACTGTACAAGAGACACTTGAGGCTTAGAGGTATCTAGAAAAGCAGGGCCCTATTAGGGCACAGGTCCTCTGGATATACCATCATTTTGAAAGTGAATATTCTTAGCATGCTGAAATACATAAAAGTGAACTGCATTACAAACAGCTAAACAAGAATATTCAAGATGATGCTTTGGCTTTTCTTGCAAATCACCAGCTTTTTCAATACAGACATTATAATACAAAATTACCTTTGACTAATAAAGTTTCGGAACCTTGGTTTAATAATGATCCAATAATGATAAAGTACTCAGAGAAAGACCAGGTCAAATTTAATTTAGGGGAAAATAAAAATTCTTTATTTGTCTACAGACAAATAAAGCCATTGTGTAAAATTAAATCAATGAGAAAGCATATGGAGCTTAATTACAATGTGGGATATAGAAAAGATATCCTAAAATATATATCCTGCTAAAAGATAGAAATGGAAGTATTATTCCCTACTGATTTTTAGTTGACTGGAGTCATAAGCAACATTTTTCACCACATCTAATAATGTACCCTCCACTCAGGCTGTGCTAAATATTTGAATTTATATTTTAAAATGCAAAACATGTAGCGTGCAAACAGCAAAATAGATTCAAACCACACTGTTAAAGGGAACTCAGACCCACTGCATATACTGCTATATCTGCAGGTGTTTTGATTAAACACTTCACACAGAATGTCACAGCAGTAGAAATGTGGAATGTCAAGTTACTTCCTAAAATGTATCCAGTGGGATAGTGCTTAACAAAATCCAGAAATCACATCCAATCACAAGCAGATAGTGTGGCCAATTGTTCTATTAGCATACACTGAGATACTTGCACAGAAACACAGAGGTACAAAATACATCATATTAACCATTAGATGAAGAGTTCTAAGGATAAGCTATTACTTTCTATTTTCTATCTATTTCTATCATTTAAACAGCACTATCTTCTGCTAGGCTCCAGAGAATGTATTTTCAATGTTTATTTGTCTTTCATGATGAATATTAGACAAATGTCTTCAACACCTTCCTCATATTTATTAGTAAGAGCCAAAAACTCTCAGAGCCTGCTGTTTGAGAGCTAAGCTGAAGAAATTAATTGGGAGAGATGTGTCATGTCTGACACTGGGATATACCATCGCCCTGGAACCAGAAGAGAAAGGAGACTTACAGAGATGAGCCATCAACTATTTAAACAACATGATTATTAATAGGTTCAAACTTTCATGAGAAAAAGAGAGCAATACATTTTAATGTCATACTATAATGTTCTTTTCTCTCCTAATAAGGCTTCCAAGGCATCTTTGAACAAGTCTGACTAACATCTTATTGAGGCTTTCTTAAACTTCATTCTGTCTTTGCTTCCACATCTAATAGATGGGAGTCTCGTTCTTCCCCACTGCTTCCTTTCACCCAAATAACAAACTGAGACTAGCAACTGAAACCCTTCATGCAGCAATCAAGAGATTAAATTGCCCGCTTTGTAAGTCCTTTTTAATTTATCAATTATTTAAGTAGCATTGAAAGAGAGCCACCAACAAGGGAACGACTTCAAGAGTGCATACAAATAATCTATTCTTTCTATGATTTATATCTTTCTTCTGTGAAATAACATTAGTTACAAAATCCCAAGGATGTCCAGTAAATCCAACATATCCAAGAGATCCAGCTATGCCCACTTCTCTTTGTGTACATTGTGCATAATTTTCCATTTAAGCACCAAAAACCTTACAGACCTACACAATTCACTACAAACTAGGCTCGGTTGACATGGATGCATGAAAAGACCAGGGCAGTTAACAGACTATAAACACAATCAGCAATAAAGCACAGAACAAAGTAAGGTAGATGACTGATCTGTCCTTTGCCCATTAGAAGGACACGTTACAAAGCCACACTGGCACTTAAAAGCTATACTGACTTTTATTCTTAACAGTGATCCCTATTTAATTATGTTTTTTAAAAGGATATTGACAAATAAAGACCATCTGTAAAAGTTACCTTAAATGTACTATACTATCAGCATATACTTACAGCGCTTACATACAGGACATAGTAACTTATTTGGCATATATTGCAGAAAAACATATTTAATACTCATGCTATTCTATTAACTTTTCTCTTATTCTACTCTTCATAACTTTACTTGTTACAATGTTTGCAACAACATTAGCAAAAGTGAAAGATGACATATAATGAGAATATAATGTAAACAGATTTTCTTTTATCTTAATCACCAAGTTATCCTGAATTTCTTGATAATCATTAATCATATTTTAGCCAGCCTTTAAAATCTTAAAGATACTTCACCAAATTCAATGAATTACTACTACAGTTGGTGTCTACACACACATACACACTGGACATCACTTATTTATGGCTGTTGCATTATTTTGTATACCTTTGAGTACTTTATCATATTCCATATATTAAACATTTAATCTGAAGATTTACCATGATTATAACTATCATTCATGTATTCATGTGTAATGTATAAATGCAAAACATTGTTCATGTAGTCACGTATGTCTCAATATTTAGTTTTACAGTGTCCAGAATATTGTCAGGCAAATTAGGCTTGTAGGTTATTTGTCTTTGTTTTAGCTACTGTATAAATTAATCCAGCATCTACAAAGTCAAGTACCTAGCATTCACCTCTAACCATATAGAGATGGATAACTATTACCAACTAACAGGACATGACAGACCTAAACGTTTAGAGTTAGTGAGAAAATTTGGCCAAAATTGGCATCCGTTTCTAAAATAGAGACCAAATAAACAAAAAAGAAATCTCCCTCTTCAAACTTCACCCTTTTACTTAAAAAAAGCAGTAGGTGAAACACTGATCATTGAGGTCAGGGCAGGGAGTGAGAGACCAAGGTGAATGTTATAAGTCTGTCCTCCAGCTCACAGCTCCTCTTATCAACAGGCAGATCAACACTGTCAAGTGTATAGTGCCAAAATAAATCCTCAGCTCCCAGTCTCTTGCTCCTTAAATGTGCATGCTCTTTAAAAACTCATAAAGGAGAATAAATTATAGAGTATGTCCTAAAACAAACAGGATATTTAATAGTCTCAGATGGAGTCATTTAAGCTGTCTCATATTTCAACTTGACACACAACCTCCAAAACAGGCAAACACACATACCATTCTGTCTAATAATATTAGCCTATTATTTCAAGAAGATGATATTTCATCAATTTATTTTTTGTAACAAAGCTTGTTTTGAAAAATAAATAAATAGATAGATAAATAAATAAATTGACATATCTTATATGTACTATATAATAATATATGCATATATTA
>JANCOA010000049.1:12234518-12269949 GCA_024363135.1 Leptodoras oyakawai
GGTCCTTCTTGCTGTGAGGCGACAGCGCTATCCACTGCGCCACCGTGCCGCCCAGGAATAACAGTATTTCAGAAAAAAAAACTTTTGATAGTAAATGTGTATTTTTAATGTCTAACTTCATGAACTATGGAAACTTCATTTGTAAATGAAAACACTGAAAACACTTTAATACACATACATACATAAAACACATACTTGATAATATTTGTAAATTGTAATCTGCATATTGTTCTCAGCACTGTATTACTGTATGTGCTGTATGTGGGTCTCTTTTCTTAATTATGTATTCTACATAAACTACACCTAAAAGCTCATTTCCTTATAAAACTACACACATCGTACCTGGGAACACCAAATATTGACTTCCTTTAATTTATTACATTTACTGCACTTTATAATGTTTTTTTTTATGTAGAAACATTTGCTTTACAGCGAGTCTTTGCATGTGCCTAGGACTTCTGCATCGTACTGTACAGTAATGAGCTGGTAGGTTTTACTGAGCGTCTTGGAGAATCTGCCACAGCTCTTCTGGAGACTACTCTTTGACTTTCACACTTATTTTGTGTTGCTTTCTTTACTGACATACAAACATTTTTTGTTGGAAAAGTAACGTTTGGAAATCTAAAATATTTTTGTACTGACTCAATAATACAGAACTCAAAAAAACATCAATAACAAAAGTGTACCTAAAGACAACAGGGTTTAGATTAGATTTTGGACAGTACTGTATCCATATGCAGAAATATAGTAACTTGATAAGGGTATAGAAATATAAACCGGGATGTATTCAAAAATGGGTAATGATTATGCTTTAAAATGAGGTGCATAGTGTCCTTAAGGTATTTCTCACCCCATAATAAAGAGCTGTATAAGCACTATTTCTGGGATCTTGTTTCGAACAATACACCCAGTAAGGTGTAAAAATGTCATTTATGGTGCCACAATAAACTGCTCTACCACAACACTGAAGAAATAATAATACCGGTGAACAAACACTATGGCTTTGATCCTGATCTCCAAACCATCTCAAATAATCGTTCAAACTTCATCCACCAGAGGATGCTATCGTAAAGAAGACCTGATAAATATAGGTTGCTTTCATGGGCAGTGTAAGGCCTGTACTTATTTCAGACCCACAGTCGTCTTGTGAATGTCTTGAATATGCAGGTTTTAGTATATTGTGAAATAAATGGGTCTGAGAGATGGTGGAGGGATTAGGTGTTAAAATGTGCTAACAGTGTTTATGCTGTATTATATGTGAATGTATAGGAAGTATACACCACGTATAGAAGACATCACACGCACCCACGGCGCTCTAACACTTGTTTGTGCGCTCAGCGGAGAGACTGCTGCATGCGGGACACCTTTCCCATCATGTGCTGCCTGGACCTTGTAAAGGCCCTGTCACCCGCGGAGGAACACTGGAATGCATTGTACACGCGAGGGAGAGATGACAACTATGTTACATAGTGCCTTGTGTTTTCAAAACCACTCTTTTCCGGGCTTCTTTTCTCTTTAAAAATTACGATTTTTAGGTTGCTTTGACCAAACTATGCCACTCTGTACAATTTACGTCGCCTCACAGTCTTCTAAGGGTTTTGCGCTAATAATCACCTTAACGCATACTTGTGTGATCCGCGGAAGGACTCGTGAGACTACAGGGTTGTGCATCGCCTCTTAGCGCACTCTGTGTGTGTGGGCGGCGCTAAAACCCGGAGCGGAGCCGCAGCAGCACACATCCTCATTCCGCTCACTTACAACCGTGACCGCTCCTTCTGTCAGCAAAGACACTGCCTAGATTTTACGTGGGAAATGAAAGCTTTTGTCTAATCTCACTTGTCTGGAAAGATGATGAACTCTGTGTTCTACACATTTGCATTAGAAGAAATATGCCATACATAAAATGTACCATGTAAGGAGTTAATAAATGATGATCAGAAAGAAAACGTGTGTGTATGTGTGTGATATTATGCAAGCCTTAGCTCACTATATGGGAATTGGCACTGATTTAAATAATGGAGGAGTGTAACAACATGAACTAACTCTATAAGATTTGAATTTCACACTTTTAAAATAATAAAATCCATATTAGAATAATCAACTAAATATGGACCTGTTAAACAGAGGAAATGGCATCTATTTTTGTTTCCTATTTACTTATTTATTTATTTATTTATTTGGTTTGCCTACATAGAGATTTTTAAATACAAATAGTGTATAAGGCTAAAACCAACACTTCACATTAGTTACAGCCCAGTAAATGAGGAAACTGTGAATAGTAGGCCTTCCTATTTGAAAGGAAATGTTTCTTTTTATGTTTTTAAAAGAGTGTTCCCTTGCTCATACCAATTAACTTTCATTTTTGCTTTCTAGACAGCATATAAGACATATATTCTTAATATATTTATGTCATTGATGAATGTGCTTGCCTAAATTATATCAGAGATGTTTAAATGACTGATGTGTAAAAGAGTGGATTATAAAAGTAATACACAGCTTAAATGATGGGTTTTTGTGTAGCCAGGAGCATTTAGAGGAAGACAGCATAAAACATAGTACACTGGCTATTTGGTGTAATATCCTGTGTATGCTCACTACCACTCCCATACCATCCCAGAACTGGGAAATTATTTAGCACTACACTACACAGCATACGTCTTAAGCTAAGAAAATGCTATTTCACATTTGATTTTATGTGATAGCAAAGATCTAATGTCTATTGCCAAAAGGAAACTTCAGGTATGCTAAGAGGAACACATACTTTACTGATTTCTGTTTATGGATTTGTTTAAGGTGATCGACATATGCCTGATTGATGATTTTTCATGCTTCATTATGTGTAGTCCTTTATCTCTGTAACATGTTATTGATGAATCTTTCAAAAATAAGCAGGGGGTTTGATAGATCTGGAGCAGTGACTGAAAACAGGACGCAATGGGGAAAAAAACCCTGAGTGAGCTGCTGACTCCAGCAGTCCAGAATCCAGTTCACACTTTAGTTAGATCTGCATGGTAAAATCAGGAGCCAGACAGGCAGAAGGAGTTAGTGATGTGAAATTCGTTTCTGCCTTCCTAGGCTTATGAATGTACTAGTTTGACAAGTTGACTACCGTGTATTTCTAGTTTATATTCTAGTAGATCTCTGAGAATTTAACCATAGATGCATGTATGGAACCAGAATCATTTCATTTTCACACAAAAGATCATTTGACCTTCCCTTATTTAAACATTTGGGTCTATTCATCATGCTGTTTTTTTTTCTGGAGCATGTGATAAGCAGAATGACTCTTCTCACTGGTAGCTGTTTAATTCAGTATAGTAAAGTCCCAAAAACAAACACTGACTAAAGGATGATGGTTTAATGTTTCAAGGGAAACAAAGGAAATGTAGCAGGTTAATTAAAAAAATATTACATTTCTTTAAAAAAAAAACATTATATGCCTATAGTGTTCCCATGTTTCTGGTGATTCCAGGTTTGTTGGGTGGCTGTATTCTGATTGTTAGTATGAGGGTGGGGGGGGTGTTAGTTGTACGGATGCATCCACATCTATGTGCTGGCTTCAGAGACTGCTACTTCTTTCCTTAGCACACTTCAGAGAGCCAGTTTGTGTGTGTGACGGCTGCCCAGCAACCTGCTGGCTAAGGCCCAACTTCCCTGTGTGTGCTCTGGTTACTTTGTAGATTCCCATGTGGGGGTGTGTCTGAGAGTAAACGATTGAATGAACCACTAATTGAAAGAATGGCTCCATAGGACAATCTCCTCCTTTTTTGCCTTGACTGTGTTTGACTGGTTCAGTGTTTACATACACCATATATATATATATATATATATATATATATAATGTATTTTCTGTGATATATTCTGTAATTAGTTTTGACACAGCTTTTCATATATTTAAAATGTGTAATTAATCGCAACTATAGGTGATGATGTAGCACTTGTAACTGTATACATACACCAATCAGCCATAACATTAAAACCGTTGAAGTGAATAACATTAATTATTTAATTACAATGGCAGCTGTCACAAGGTGGGATATATTAGACAGCAAGTGAACGTCAGTTCTAGAAGTTCTAGAAAAATGGGCAGCCGTAAGGATCTCTGAGTGACTAGGACAAACTGTGATGGCTAGATGACTGGGTCAGAGCATCTCCAAAACAACAGGCCTTGTCAGGTGTTACTGGTATGCAATGATTAGTACCCACCAAAAGTGGTCTAATGAAGGACAACTGGGGAACCAGTGACAGGGTCATGGGCTCCCAAGGCTCACTGGTGTGCACAGGGAGTGAAGGCTAGCCCATTTGGTCTAGTCCCACAGAAGGGCTATTGTAGCACAGATTATTGAAAACATTAATGCTGGTTAAGTCATTAAAACTTACTTAAATATTGTTCCAGAGTAGGTAAGTACACCCTTTCCTGGCAACGATATTCCTTTCTGGCTTCTCTCAGCAGGACAATACACTCTGCCACACTGCAAAAATTGTTCAATCCGATTCTGCATCAGTAGGATGTGCTGGACAAACAAGTCAGATTCATTGAGGCCCCAGCTCATAACTTACAGGACTTAAAGGATCTGCTGCTAATGTGTTGGTGCCAGATACCACAGCATACCTTCAGAGGTCTTCAGAGAGATTTCATTTTTGACACCCACACAGATCCACACAGATTATTTCAGAATTTTGTGGAACCAACAGCATCTCTTAGAGACAGAAATATACACAGAATGGTATGAAGTGAAAGAAAGCTAGGGCTGATTTCTTTCTAGCCCAAACTGTAGATCTGTGCAGGTTGTCAGTAACAGTTGTGTCAGGTGATTTGATTGGCTCTTCACATGGGCTAATATTCTTCAGCCCACATCAATGACACATTCATAATGAGGCAGATGTGAAATACAGTTGTAGGAAATATGAATGTCAAGGAGGTGGAATGAGTGAATATTACAAATAGGACAGTCCTGAAACAAAAGAAATATAAATCATGAAAGCAACAGTGTGTGTGTAGCATGTTCACCATTCTTATTATGCTATCCATAAGATCCTGTCATGTAATGCACTCACCTCGTTTTTAAAATAGCTGTTCTTTAATTTGGGAAAATGTCTGTCATCTAGGGTTCTGGCCAAATGTATACATATAAACAAAGTAGTATCTTTTCATAATAGTTGGATTATTTTATTGATTGTTACTGTTTTAACAGACAGATGAAGTCATTGGTACATCAAAAAATCATGAGGTAGTGACTAAGAGCAAATGTTTCTGAACTAACAGCATAGTTTAGCTTGAGCTGTCCTTGGTTTGACTTTGATGGTGTTTTGAAAATTGCAGAAAACCAGTAAGTAATGTCTCCAAGATAAATATGATGATATACATATTTATGCATTCAGCTTTGGTAGCAGCTTTACCCTGCTGAGGGTTGTGGTGAATCAGGAGCCCATCCCAGGAACACTTGGGGCAAGAAAGGGATACACCCTGGATGGGATGCCAGCCCACTGCAGCAGACAATACACAAACACATTCACACCTTAGTACCTTTTAGAATCACCAGTGCACTTACTGGCATGTTTTTGTGAGATGGGAGGAAACCAAAGACCCTGGAGAAAACATGATCAACAACTAACGTCCTTGACTGGAATAGTAAATAGTCATACTTTATATATATATATCTTAACAAAGGGTCAATATGTAGTTTGTCAAATGGCTGCTAAAAAGGTGTTTGTCCAGCATATGTTTCTTTTCAAGTTGTTTGAATATTACCCCAAACAACTTGGGGTAAATCTTAAAAAATAAAAATATCCTCCAAACATGACATGAAATTCAGACAAGACCTGATTCCTATAGTCAAAACTGCCAATGGACTAACGTCATTGGCCGATAACAGTCAAATAAAACAGAGAAAAATGTGTTTTCTCTGTATTAACATGGGTCTCCTTCAGGTACTGTGGTTCCCCCCAACCTCACAAAAACATACAAGTAGGTGGATTGGAAACTCTAAATTTCCCCCCCAAGTGTGAACGAGTGTATGTGCATAGTGTGCTTCAACGGACTGGTGTCCCATTAAGGGTGTGTCCCTGCCTTACACCCACTGTTGCTGGGATAGACTCCAGATCCACTGCCACCCTGACCAGGATAAAGAGGTCACTGGGGATGAATTAATGGACATAAATGGGTTCAATTAGCTAATTGCTCCAAATGGAAAAATTTTGTTGGTCTAATCAAAGAATTAGGATAAAATTAATTGGACTCTTAAGGTTCTTGGATATTGGGGCAAAACAGAAACATTATTTATAGACCCTTTTTTTTTTTTTTTTTAACTTTCCTAAGGGGAGTATGTGCAGCACCTTTCTGTCTGTTTCTAGGTCTGTCGTTCCTCACATTTTAAAAAAAAGCAAAAGAAATTTTTAAAAGCAAAGCATACTCAAAATGTCGATTTAAGGGTGGTTTGGTAAAGAAATATAGCTCCATACTTCGTCGTTTGTGGCTGAAGTATAGAGTAGTACAGTAGTATAGCAGAGTGTGTGTGTGTGTGAGTGTGAGTGTGTGTGTGTGTGCTGCACTGAAGCCGCGCTGTGCTGTGTGCTGTTACCCATCCCCCACAGTCAGGCACTAGCAGTGCTGGGCTTCTTTTGCAAGCAGCAAGGCTTCAGCTAAAGAGAGACAGAAAGAGAGAGGGGTGTGGGGCGGGGAGACGTGAGCAACAAGAAACGAGCTTATTCTTGTGCACAGAAATTATTTTCCCTTGCGAGATCCTCCTTTCTGTTTCTCTTAGAGGCCAGAGTGAACTGCAGGGTAAACAGGCAGAGGTTATTTTGTGATGATAATGTATTCTGCTTTTCAACCGCTTGCAGTGTTTTATCTGATTTTCTCCTCACCATCTCCCTCCCTCTCGTCCTTTTTTTTTCCATTTTCACTTCCTGCTTTCAGTCGTAGCCCCGCCCACCAGCAGCCCTATCTTCTATTACCGCTTCCTCTGCTACACTCACAAGCAACTCGCCCTTGTTCTAGGTTTCTGTGGAAGCTCAGTCAAAATTCAAACCAGTTCTATGGAGATTCATGTGTTAAGCTTGATATTAGGACAGTAAGGTAGTGATATTTTCCAATAGTTCAAGCTGAACGCATGTGTGGCTGTGTGATGTACTTGCATTAGGCTACATGATATTTTTACAGTGTAAAGGTGTACATTATGACAGAGGCAATATATACAGATAGGTGGCAAACTTATGGGGGATATTTTTCTGACATGGTTTGGGTCCAACTTGGAGAGCAGGATCACTAATCAATACACCATTTCAATACACTGATCACATTTATTGTATTGTATGAAAAATTATTTCCCTCCTAATAAGAATAATCTCTGCCAGAATGACAATGCCCCCCTCACAGGTGGTAAATAATAGTAACTATTACCATTAAAGTTGGTTTAATAGTCTGATTTTAGAAGTGTTTTAGTATTATTACTGGTCACACTGTCCAGGATTAGAATTCAATTCCAATAGAATCTAAACTAAATTCTATATCAGACCGCGAGATCGTGTGTGTCTCAGTGTCGGGTTTTCCGATGAAGCGTCTCTTATAGACCTACAATGAAAGAATTGGATCGGATTTATCTTGTTTATTAGGATGATTTGTTTACATGTAACCATTGCTACTAGTGTTTGTTTCTGTCCCGTTAGTTTCAAATAATCTTATGATGTCCTGTTATGGGTGGCCTTCAGACCAGTCTTACAGCAGTCACAGTCTGAGACTTTAATTCAGATTTTCTGACAATGTTCGGCTGTGGTTGGTCGCACCAGCACTAATCAGCCACTAATCTCAACTCTCAACCCAAAAATTCATTTTACGATAGACAGCAAAGTCGGAACAAAAGTCTTACTGTGTTAGTCCTGCCTGAAAACTGCTAAAAGAGGACTGGATCAAAACCTTTGTACGACTTTATAAAAGGGCAGGGAATCTGTAATGGATTGGTAGGCAAGAAACAAAACATATTAATTACAGATTAAATATTTTTGTGTGTCAATTTAAGTATTGTTTAAGAAAAAGAAGTGTTTTTCTTGCTGTTATGCAACGTCAATCTCCCCCTTCCCCACGACACGAGCCCATTCCGTGCTGTGAGGAGGATCCACTCCGGGTTTTCCTGGTTGCAGTGTGTGTCGGTAAAATGGCTGTATGAGCCTCGTGCTGGTGGTGATCCGTTCCTCCGCTGTAGTCTAGTTCTGTAATAGAAACCCCCACAAATTCCGTGTCGGTTAAATTCATTCCCTGGGAACACAGTTTACTGTTCAGAGTGCTTCTAAAAAGCAGTGCTAACGGTGCAGCCCGGATTCGGTCCGGTGGTAAGGGGTGGGGATGACTCGAGATACGGGCAAATGGTTGTAAAACTGTTGTATTTACGTTTCAATGTTTAGCGTTCGATTGTGACTTGACTCGCCGAGAGGTAGAGAGAGAGAGAGGGGGGTTATCATGGCCGCTCAGGTCGCCAGCGCTACCTCTCTCAACAGCAGCCCGCCTTCCGAGCTGAAAAAAGCGGACCGAGACCCAAAGGAGGAGTCGGTACCGGCCGAGAAGCAGCAGGAAAATAAGGAGCCGGGATCAGAGATCGGATCACCGGGCCGCGGCGAGCTGCACGAGCGGCCCGAGCCTGGCAATGCTACGGGAGGAGGAGGAGGAGGGGAGTCCGAGATGAAGAACGGCAACGGCAATCCTCCGCGGCTCACCAATAATCAAAATGATCCCGCCGGAACCGAAGCGAATAACCACCCGGGCATGACCCATCAGCACCACGGGTCTGGTTTTCCGCCGCCGTCCTACGGCTACACTCACCACTACGCACGGGGCCCTTTTCATCAACATGGCGGACAACAAAGCCCTGGCATGGCAGCCGCGGCGCCCAGCAACATGATGGAGCAGTATGGACCGAACTCGCACGACCACGGCTTTCCGAACCATCAGTTCAACAGCTACGGACAATTTCCGAACCGAGCGCCGTACCCTAGCCCGGGCTACGGCATGAACTCCCCGCGCAGCGCTCCGGCTCAGGCGGCTAAGCAGCAGCAACAGCAGCAGCAGCAGGCAGCGGGAGGATCTCCGACTATGGCCGCGTCCTATAATAATCAGCGCTATAATATTGCAAATCCACAGGCCACGTCTACACCGACTCTAAATCAACTCCTAACCTCGCCGAGCTCCAGCCGCGGCTACGGCAATTACCCGCCGAGCGACTACAACAACCAGGAAGGCGCTAACAAGGGAGCCGCGGATATCAGCGCTGCTACACAGTATGGAGGGGGCCATCCGGGCTGGCAACAAAGGAGCCATCACCCGCCGCCCATGAGCCCGGGAAGTACGGGTCAAACTCTCGGTAGAAACCAGGTGAGTTAGAAACTGCACTGGATTCTTTGGTTTCTCTTGCTTTTTATTTGTGCTTGGTGTGTGCCATGAGCACGCTAGGCTAGCTATTGTCTAGCTAAGAGATACGATAAAATGGCTGCCTTCTTGGTTTTTCATACACCGCCTGGTTTAACAGCTTCATTTTAGGTGAAATAGTGGCGGGCTTGCGACGTTAATACGCGTGAAAAAATTTGAAAATGCAAGCTGTAATCCAAAGTAGTGGTATAAAGTGTGTAAAATGAAACACGACAAAGCCATATTAGCTCGCTCCCAGCCGCTTTTCACGGCACCAGATGGCTTAAACATAATTAGCTGAGGGTTATCTCGGTGTTCGGTTAGTTGCTGTTTCAGTGTTTCGTACGGATTGTTTGCGGTGCAGGTTAACCTCTGTGCTTTGGAAAGGGGATAGATGATGCTTTTGCATTTGTTAATTTTGCTTAAATGTGTTTATTTTGCTGGGGAAAAGGAGCAGGGTAGCGGACGTTTCACGCCTGTTGTTTGCAGGACACAGCGTTACTCCGGCGTTAGTTTCTCCCGTGGCTAGCGCGAGAGCCAATAAACAAACATGTAAATGAACGGAGTTTGCTTTGAATCTGAGCGATTAGAGATGGCCAGGATGCGGCCAGATGGCTTCGATTTGATCGTAAAACGTGATGGTTTATAGGCGTGTAGCCGGTTGTATGGTATTAGCCAGCTAGCGTGTGCCTGTAAACGCCAGCCAAGTGATTTGAGTAAGGCCAGATTGCTTTGCTCTGGGATTTGAATTGTGGAGGTAAAATGCTTGTGTCAAAGGCAGGAGACAGTTGGTCTTGGGTTGACACGCGAGTCGAGATCTGATTGGCTCTTCATCCTGCGCTCATGGCCATTTATAATTTCACATGATGTAACACAGCAACAATTCCTCATTAGTTAATGTGCTTCAGCTCCTCATACTCCTGCAATTACTCTAAGTAATGTTTCATACGCTTATTAAATCTCATCCATGCATAGATATGTGCAATTTGTGTCTTTCGTGCAAATGTAATTTAACTAATTAATTTAATTAATTGAGATCAGCTAATAATGCTGGGCTTTGACATTGTGCCTTTTCAAGTCATATTTGTTCGTGCAGTTAATTCACTTATTTATTTCATGTATGTTTGTGTACATGCATACATGTGTGTGTTAGATATATATATATATATATATACACACACACACACACACACACATGTATGTGTGTGTGCATAGATACACACAGTTTATATTAGTTACTATTCTAGTTATCCTGGAGCTAATGATGGGAAGTATTGACGGTTCTTGTAGTTCTGTCCTGGCTAACCTGGTAAATATCTTATTGCAATAACAGCAACGCATGCTTAAGCTTGTGTAAAAATGCAGCTACATGATCATTAAAGAGCCCTTTATTAGACCAATACACATACACTCTGCAGTGATCAAAATTTCTGTGACTGTTTACTCTAATGTATGTTGCACTCTTGCAGGCCCGTGCTGTGATGATATTTCGTTTGATCAAATTGGATTGTAAATGAACGTAAATTGGTTCCACCAAGAGTTTTGCTATTATAATCAATCAGTTTTACGTTTGGCGTCTGTATCTACTGGACACCCCAGGTCTGCTTGCATTTTGTGTACATTTAAGCATAACTTTTTAGTAATAAAACTTTGCATGGCTTTGCAGTTGGTGTAAGTCAATTTAATAAATATTTATAGTGTTACTTTTTGTGTTGTAATAGTAATTGGGTGGCAGAATAAAGTAAACTGGAAAGAACAGTAGGTGCCATTTAAGAGCCTTAAGAGTCTTTTACGGATGGGTTTTATTTTTAAATTCTTCACTATAAATGGTGTTTTTATGGGATTTTGTAATTTCCGATCAGTGTATATAAGAAATGCAATTGAAAATTTTTTTAATTTCATTTTGGAAGTCTGATTTTCAACATTTTAGCTTCTTTAACAATTTATTTATGTTGAGGGTTTTTGTTATTGTTATTATTAATTGTATAAGGGTGTGTCATCTATAAAGTGTAAATAAGGCACTAGTGGGTGGGAGCCTGTTTCCACGTAGTTGAAGTAGATTTAGCTGCAGTTAACATCACTACTGGCTTCATGAATTAGATGCAGGTTTGTTCATAAATCATTGCATGCAGTCCAATCTCTGCTCTTTTCTGTGCAATGTTGATTATTAAAGGTCAGTATCAGGCAATGCAGTTCTGTCATTGGCTGTTTGTCATCTTATGCTGTCAGCTCGGGCGATTAATGATGATGTTTTTACATGCTCAAATGCTCTCTCATGTAGTGACACTAAGACAGTAACTTAATCAACACGTATCTCATTTAATTTCATAAGGTGTTTAATATCAGTGGTACGATCATTAATTATGATATAACAAATTAGCACAGTTTTCCACTCATTCTAATCCATCTTTATGTCACAAACGTAATCACATGTTTGATAACATAATGCAAGTTATATGGCCGATGAAAAAGTAAGGAGCTGGTTGGCGGGGGCAAATGTATAGAAATTTTCACTACACATATTCTCAGGGCTTGTTTTAATTAAGTCAAGTAGTCATTTCTATAAGTATGATAGTTTTCTAATCCTAGTCATCCTATATGGCAGTATAATGGGGAAATTATTATCAAAATGCCCCAGTAATTTTATTCAAGTATTCTGTAGTCATGACTGCAACTACAGATTTATTTATCCACACTGTTATTTTTATTTAGTATTGATAATTATCTGTATCCTAATACTGACACATCAATTATAGCAACTAATGCTAATTTGTGAAAAGTTGATTGTCCTGCTCCGAAATAGTGGAGTCCATTTATAAGGGCTGTGTAATAAACTGTAAACATGAGGTTAATATTTCAGTCATCCGTTTCAAGTCTTGTGATATCCTTCTAGTTTAAATGCAGCCTTTTGTCTGTTCTCAAGCAAATTGAACATTTCTGACATGGTCTCACAGGGTTTTTTTTGTCTCTTTTTGTTTGTGCTTCTCTAAATTATTTGTATTTTGTAGTTCTTTAATTACACACTAAATACTTATTCACTTGAGCTGGTCTGCATTTCATTGCCTCTCATTCATTAAACCTCTACTGGTGCACCACCCATACCAATTAGGAGCTTTCCATTGGTCAGCAGAGTAGTTTTATAATTAAAGAAACAAAGCTTTACCATGTTTTTATCTATATATATATATATATATATATATATATATATATATATAGCTAGATTTGCAATTTCCATTTTTTTAATTTATTGGCCCAATTTAAAAAAACTTGCATAGTTTTTGGATTGGAAGTGTTTCAGCTAATATGAAAATTTGTTCATTTTGAAAAGAAGTCTAGATGGTTTAATGAGTGCATCTTCATGTTAGATTATTATGGGATATGCCTCAGTTTGATCAGTAAGAAGCTTCATTTTTAAGGTAGTTATAGTGTTCATTTTTTTAAAACCGGTTTTACCCTGCATCAACACTTATCTTTTTATTTGATTTTATTTACTCAGTTGTAGACATGTTTTAGACTCGTGTCAAAGGGATCCTATAGTAACCGTACAATAGTGGGAGAGGTATACAAATTGTCAACAAAATAAATACAGAGTAGATTCTACACGTTCTCTGAACAAAAGCATTATGAAAGTTCAGCTTGAATAATGGTGCGCTCCACCGATTATCACAGAGATTGACGGCTTGTGAACAATCTCTTTGGATTGTCATAGCTATCATTAGCTTTTTGATATCTTCGAAGACATGCAGACTTTTACCGAACTCGTCTGTGTGCTGTGCATGGCAGGTTTAGCGTGCAACAGATCCTCTTTGTTCACCTCATCGTTGGTCTGCATCCATCAGCACAGACGAATATCTTGTTGTTGTATGATGCCATTTTGGCCATTGCATTGTGGAAACCTCTAGCCATCCTTTTATACGTGCAAGCGTTTTACGTTTAAACAGGACTCTTCAATTCGGCAGTTATTGTTGATCAAGTTCTTTTTAGCTTCCCCATATGACTAGGGATGTAAAGTAGACGCTTTTACCACATGGTAACATCTTCAGATAGGGCTTTCCAGAGTGTATGCGTAGATATTTGGTTAGTGCATGGAATCTAATATGTTGAAAGTATTTAAAAATATTTTGCACCTAGAGGGCTTGTTCGTTTTAAAGAATGTATCATGGCAGAACTCCTGGAAATAATGTGATGAAGTCTGTGATGTTGTCTATACCTATATCTCTTTAGTCTAATACTAACTATCACGGTTCAAGATTTCATTCCGCTAGTAGGTACGTTCAGTATCTGACCGACTTGCTTTGTAGATGATGATGTGTCTGTGTTTTGGACTTGCTCAGTGGCCTGTGATGAGAGCACTGACTGTATGGTGTCCATGAGGCTCTCGCTTCATATGTTGGTGTGCCAGTGCCCTCCCCATCCCCCACAGCCAATCAAACAGCCAGGCCAGCTTCGTCTCCTGCCAAGAGAGCCTTCGCTTTATCTTATGCAGATTAGCCATGTGCTGCTTTTATTTATTTTATTTTTCAATTTGGACTCTGGAAAATGTCAAGAGCTGCTACGGCTCAGCCTCTTAAAACTGGGGTTGTTTATCAAAAGAGGCCTTCTGTCAGTCCTGCCGAGAAATAAAAACTGTGTATATAAATAAACACTAGGGCTGAGAAATATGACAATGTAATATTGAAATTGTGATGCATTGTGCCACAATACAATTTTCTGAACTACAGGGTGTCCTGAAAGTCTTCCTACATAGGAAAAATGAACAAACATATTAGATTTTATGTATTTATTTGAAAATATTTTTTTGTTATTTTTATGTTCAGATACCCTAAAAGAATAAATATTTTGTAAATACATTTGGCTGTAATGTTCCATTTTCCCTGTGTATGGTGACTTTTGGGACACTGTATTAACTATTGGTATTTTTTCAATCAGGTTAAATGATGCTTTTGTACAGAACTATTTTCCTCTCTGGTCTTTTGAGTTTTAAATAATTGTAGCCATTAAGTAAAAGTTCAGGAGCTCAATTTTATTTAAACACAACACTTCTGTTCTCGTGGCAGTTAGTGAGCAAACCTGTATTTTGTGATGCATATCGTGCATCATAGAAATGTCTTTAGGTATTGTGACATGATAATTTTGTTCTGTCACTGATCTTTATATTTACACTTTGTAATATAAAACTTTAGGTTGATTGGCCAGACCGTTTCAGGTAATGAAGTGGCACTGTAAGTAATTTTGTCAGAATTATTTGTAATAGTTGTATAAAATTTAACCTCTAATTCTTTGAGACTTTCAAATAACGTTTGCATGTTTTAGTTATTTTGACCTTATTTCTTTGGAATCTGAATGTTAGACTGTTTTCACATTTGTATTATTTGGGTTGATTTATTTAATGTAGGTGAAATTGTCTACAGGAAAAGGACATTTTTGATTGATTAAATTTCTCTTCTGCTTATTTGAGGTCATTTATCAGGTCAGCATCTGTAATCCAAGATAACCTAAAAGGAAGATTGTTGGATCTGTTCTAAAATCTGTCCCTCATCCTGGTACATGTCTGTACTGTCTATCTTAAGTCACATTGCAAAACATTCCCAGCTAATGCCGTTATGGCTCATGTCATTCATTCGGTGCCAAGAATGCTTGGGGAAGCCAACTTGGCTCAGTCTCAAACAAAAGTACAGCTGGGATGTGTTAAATATTCGGCAGACTGGGCCATTGGAAATGAGTTATATATAGCACTCTTGACTTCCTTAACTAAGGCAGAAAAAGGTAACACTCAGGTTAATAACCGTGGGAAAGTGTTTCTCTTTTCTGCCCTTCTGTTTTCTTTCTGTTACTCTTTAATAACTGAGTTTATTTTTTATTTTTTTAACCTGTTGTCCCTTTATCAATATCAGATAACAGCATTTCAGTGGATTTTGATCTAGAAGAGCATGAAAACAAACAGAAAATGAAAGCTATGGACAAATGTATAATGTTGGAATGTTATTTTTTTTAATTATCATTTATCCAGTAATTTTGACTTCCTCACTCTTTTGTTAGTTTGTTAGACTTGTAAAATAAACCATTTTGACCAAAAATAATTTTATCTGACTGTGTCAGATGTGTCAAAATGATGCAAATAAAATTCTTAAGACAATTTGGAAGAATAATTTGCTTTATTAGTTTTTGCCCAATTTGTAGATTTGGTGTCAGTCAAAAATCTTTTTTTTTTTTTTTTTATAATTTCATTATTATGTACACATTTTTATATACACATTTTCATGTATAAATATGGATGGCTCATTGGTGTAGGTGTTTCTACACATGTTTTTCTGTCTGTCATTTCCTCAAGGTTCTCTAGTTTCCTTCCATCTCACAAAAACATACCTAGATTTAAAAAACTTTGTTACTTTGCCTATATTTGTGAAACATGTCCAGTGTCCTGCCCTGACTAGGATAAAGCACTTACTGAAAATAAATAAAAGAACAAACTACTGAATATCATGCTGCACCTCTTTTTATAATAGAAAAGCCTTCAGGTGTATATTTTTGCCACGTCAGTTTGAATTCCGTACTAAGATTTGGAAGCTGACTTAGAAGCCTTTTGAACTGCAGTTTATTTCTGTGGATGTAGTGTGTTCTGGGTTCCAGTTATATTTGTTGAAGGTGGTTAGCTTAGTAAACACTCCACTTGTGCTTCCTTTTGAATGGAGGATCTTGAATAGAGCTGAAGCTGACAGCACTTTTATAATGTAGTGCTTAAAAATGACATTTCTGTTGCTTATTGGTTTGTCTTCCATATTTGTAATGGTTTAAATTCCATATGTCTGCACTGGATATTGGATAGGATTTGCCACCTTATTAAAAGTTCTATGCTGTAATTTAGCCAACATGGTTAATGCAGAATGGTCATAATATCTGCATACGCATCACAATTTGTGAATTTTCTCGCTTTCGCTATACTTTAAACCCTAATTCTTGATTCTGTCTTGAGAAAACTTTTCATTAAGTGAAATGTGTTTAATACATGTTCCAATCACATCTGTGCTTGTTCCATAGACTCCGGGCTCTATAGATCAGATGGGGAAGATGCGTGGCCAGCCGTATGTAGCGGGCAGCCCATACTCCCAGCAGCCACACCAAGGACCTCCAGGAGGCCAGCAGGGTCCTGCATATCCAGGCCAAGGTTATGGACCCCCTGGCCCTCAGAGATACCCCATGTCCATGCAGGGTCGCATGCAGTATGGCCAACAGGTTAGTTTTTCTTAATACATAGTGAAATTTTTGCAGAAGGCAGTCGTTGAAGGTGCATGATCTGAATGAATGAATGAATATTCTGACAAAGGTGGATAAAGTTAAGAAAATGGGAAGTCCTATTCGTTCTGTATGTGTTACATTGTCTCTCTTTGTATAGACAGATGAACTTGGAATGTAATTTCTGTCGCAGTTCTTTGAAGTTTGTCTCTTTGCTGCAAGGCTGCTATGCCATAATATAATAGTCAAGATAATTTTTTTCTGCAATAATGAAGGACAAATGTTACTGAAGAAGATGGCTCTCTCTTTCTCTCAGCTGCAATGAAGGGTTTCCTTAAAAAGATTGTGATAAACTTGCAATCGATCGCTTATTGTCCATCAAGGCAGTTGTGTTCTTAACATTGGTTTTATGAAAAGTAACAGGGTTTTCATGATTTTACAAATCATTCAAGCCTGCTTTGTATCTAATGCGTTTGTTGGTGCTGCTCATTTGTGTAGATGGCATACGGACAGCAGGGACCAGGTGGTTATGGGCAACAGGGGCAGCAGCCTTATTACAGTCAGCAGGGCCCGGGCACTCACCCGGGTCAGCAACAGTCACCGTACCCTCACCCTTCCCAGCCATCTGCCCCTCACGGTCAGGGTGGCCATCCCTACCCACAGCCTCACATGCCTCAGCAGTCCCAGGGGCCACTGGGAGCTCCCCCAACAGGGCCACCCCAGGCCCAACCTCCCTATTCTCAGCCACCTACACCACAGTCCACTCAGTCCCCGTACCCTCAGCAGCAGACGCCCCAGTCCCAGCCTCCTCCACAGGGAGCCTCTCAAGCTCCTCCAGCATCACAGGCCCAGTCCAACTATACTCACAGCCAGGGAGCCCAACAGCCACCCTCACAGCAGACCCCTCAAGCACCTACGCCAGCCTCCCAACAGCCCACAGTGCAGGGGCAGCCATCCTCATACTCCCAGAATCCTTCACAGCAGCAACAGTCGTCTTATCAGCGTTTTCCTCCTCCTCCTCAGGTAATTTGGGACTTTAGGTCCATTATGCTAGAAGATGCATTTTCTCTTGCCAGCTGGCTTGTGCATCCTAACTGCATTCCTTCTAGGAAGATAGTCCCTTGCTAGTTTAGAAGTGGAGCCACTTGGTGGCCCTTTAAAGGTGGTTTGAGAGTTGTCCAAAATGTTCTGAGCATTATTTGAATGCAAAATAAGTGTATATATGTTTGTTTAAAAATGAACCTTTTCACTGGCTTCCTTTGAATGGTACATGCAAACAATGAAATGAATTTCCCTGTAAATTGAATGGCTGGAAGAGGCAAAGTACTTCGCTAATTAGAGTTTCATGCTCACGCTGACAAGTGAAGTAGTGCTCTTGGACTTTTCTATCTCCCTGCATGGACTTGAAGTAATTTTTCGGCAACACTTTCCAGATGCTTTGTGCTCATTATTGCAGTGCATTGGAGCGATGCCAGCTTTACAGTTGGATTAAATGAATTTATTGAAGGCAAGAGTGGGCAAATCATGCATTTATTAGCTAGCCCTTTGGGCAAAAAAACAGCTCCGATATTCTTGCATAGTCCCATGTTTTGGTTGCTGTTTGGTTGTTCGGATTAATCAATGTTTTAATGTAAAGGTGCATTCCTGATTGGGAAAAGATCATCTGTCATTATGATGGTACTTGCAAGTACTGGAAAGAATTGACCTTTTATCCAATGTCCAGATGTCCCAAAGACATATAGACAGCTATTTGTCCTTTCTGATGATCTAATCAGTTTGTATGTTTTTGTACTTGCTTTCCAGGAGATTTCCCAGGAATCCTTTAGCTCACAGTCCAGTGCTACTGCCTCCAGTCAGCCTGTGGCCTCCACAAAGAGCTCCTCCGATGACATGCAGGGAAGACCCTCCAGTCTACCTGTAAGTATTCCTTTTGGTTTCCTGTCCTCACACTGGTACACAAGCATGCTCGTGTCTTGACACACTCAAATGTTTCACCCAGTTTGCGGTGTAATTTAAGTATCCAGTGTGAAATCTGTCAAATATCCAGCGATGAGGTGACTTCTGTGTCTGTTTAAACAATCACAAACTGCAAGAGATCATTAAGGAACATCATTAGCCCCTGTGCCAGCTTTGGGGATTTCCTAAATGCTCTGGGGGAAAGGGGCAGAAAGTACATCTTAATGTTCTTGTGTTAATAGTGATGATTGTTCTGTTGTTTTAGAACCCACAGAGGTACATCTCAGCTCAGAATGAGACCTCTATCGATTTCTTTCTTTCTTAATGAAATGGATTTGGATGTTGAACACAAGAGACAGACAACAGATGTTTTGACCACTGAGGCTTAGACAGATGGAGTGAACTTGTCTGCACTGATTCAGCACATCTGCACTTTACCATTGTAGCCATGGCAACCTTGGAACGCTTTCTGTCCCCGGCACCCCCCCCCCTCTCTTTTTTTTTTTTTTCCTTTCACTATCTGCAAGTTGAGATAAATAAGGCCAGTGGCATGGCTGTGCTTGCTGTTTGTGGCTCAGCAGAAGTTGTTTGTGCACATGCGTAGGAAAATGTCATTAAGAAATAGATACGTGTGGGCTTTTTTTTAAAATACCTTTGCACAGATTTGTCCGTATTTGGTGATTGAGCTTGCATGCTTTCTCAACATTGTTTTTTTATTTTATTTTTTGAGTTAAAGATTGGAAGACTAAAATCCTCATTTCAGCAGAAGCTGGTAAAGTATAATGAAACAAGGAAAAGAATCTTATTTAAAATAAAGCATTTTTTACAGAATGTGATGGTTTAAGAAGACACAAGATTACTGTTTCCTCATGTAACAAGTAGCTAGTTGTTAAAGAATGTTGAAGTTTTCTCTTTACACCAGTTAATCAAACCAGTTGATTGTGTAGGTGTCGCATATAAGAATTTTGAACTGTGTGTACTTGTTGTCAGGACAGGACAAATTCTACATCTTCCACACCTTGCTGTAACTTAAGCAAACTTTTCTATGAAAGGCTGATGTTTTGTATTTATGCACATACCTGCCTTTCTGACCTTAATCTCCCATTCCTATTAAGCTTTTCGCTTCCCCGTAAAATTCTATCCTTCAAAAATTTCAACTTTATCTGTAGGGCATTTTACATTTTAATAATGTGCTCATGGTTTTAAATGGACATGTTCTCTTGTGGCTTGGACATGCACAGTTGCGTTCATAAGTTGCACTTGGATTATACTGTGCTTTTCAATGATGAATCCCTGTTTTTTGGGTTTTTTTTGGGGATTGTATCATTGTTGTATGTCTTAGCAGACAATAAATTTAATAACAAAAACAAGTCAAAAATCCAAACCTTCTGAAAATCTAAAATTGCTTAATTACAATGGGAGACCTGACGACGAGGCATATTTTGTGCTAAAGTTAGTAAGCTGTCTAGACGTCTTTCTAGACTTATTTGGTAAAGGTATTTTGTCCACAGTAATCAGTTAGCTATCCATTTGTGAGGAGCTTTCATTTTTAAGCAGTGGTCATACCCGATGCAAATAAAATCTGCCTGGTGAAAAAGTCCAGTAACCTGAATGAAAGAGGATGCGGGATCTGAAAGAGATTTCCTTTCCGGGCGTTAGTCATTTCGCATCCATCTCCTCCGATTTCACTTTGCACATAGTTCTTCTAGATGAATTTTAATTCTGCAATCTGCCAGGCTTGGAGGCGAGGGCCAGTGGTCTCACTGCAATACTCAACATGGAAGAACTGCTTATTATTCACCCTGTGCTATTCAACACCCATATACACATGTATGCATATCTTTAAAAAGGTCATGCCATACAAAATTTGGTCATGCCAAATTTATTTTATATTATTCCCTGAGATGTTTTGAGTTCTTGGTTCATTTTATTCTCGTGCCGTTTGTAAAACCCTATAGGATAAGCCAGACTTTTTAGCTTTGCTCTTAATGGGTGACGTTTTCAAAGAACAGTCATCATCCACACCCTTGCCGCAAACACGTGTGGAATTGTTTTGCGACAGTTCTCAAGTGGTAGAGAAAGAAACCTCTAACGTTAGTGCCTACAGGGGATCACCTCAGTGACTAACAAAATTATCAAAATCACGCAACATGGCGATGCAATTTAGATGCATTTTTTTGGAAAGAATGTTATCAGCCGACAGGCAATGTTACAAACATACATTCTCATTATTCCAAAAGGAGAAATCTTAAAATTTTATAATATCCAATACAGTGTTTAAAGTTTGAATTGCTCCATCTTTCTTTGTAGCAAGCCCATCTGATATGGCCCAAACTTATGAACTGATAAAACGGTGTTCACTGAAATGCACCAAGCACTTGAGTGAAATTTTCAGGGACTTCCCCCAAAAATAAAGTTCTGCCACTGTGTATAAACATCCTTTAGAATAATTTGCAGACTTTTTCTGAATCCTGGAACAGCACACTTGCATGTGACAACTCTCTCCCAGACATTTCTGCTTCTTCCTTCCAGATATCGTTTGCTTTTTACTGGTCAGATCGCTCCATCTTCGTGATTTAGATTGCTATGGGCGGTCATATGTTCATCGGAGTGGTACCAAAAACGAGAAGAGATGATGCACAAGATGCATGCGCTGTTGTAATGGGCCTAATCTCTTTGCCTGTTTCCTTTTCAATGGCCATTTTGTCCACTTTGAAAGTCCCTGTATGTCCCCAGGTTAGATCCAAGACCTTGTATTTCAAAATAAAGAAAAAAACACACAGCGTGCCCCTTTAAGAATCATCTAGCAGATGTTTAAGAAGTCGTCTTGAAAGTGAATTTGTTAACATGCAATGACACATTGCAAGGATTAATCAACTCTGTTACTCACAAACAACTGGCTTGCTAGCCAAGGATAGGATTCACTGTACCACTCCTTGTCCTCCAGAAACACATTACACCAAATATTACATTACACCTCCTTTTGCTTTGTCCCAGCAAAGAAATTCTCACTGTGAAAATCCAGCGTGATAATGGCTTTGTGTAAAAGCTAGCTAGCTAATGTGATTGTGCTGCTGCTCTTTTCCAAGTTCATTTTCTGTTGAGAAATGAATCTGAGCATGGGTTTCCCCTGTCCCCAGTGAGTGACTGCTGGGCAACTTGCTGAAAAAGAATGGCCCAAGCTTTGAGGCTTATTTTACTAGGATATGGAGAATGCACAATGGCTATTCTTGCAGACTGTATACTATGCATTATACCCAAGCATCTTCTATTTTGCATCTTCCCTCGAGGGACATCAGTGTAATGGTTGACTAGTAAAGGTATTGCTAACCCGGTTTCCATGTAACTGGAAATAGATAGGTAACTGCCTGTAAAACTATATAACTGTATTCCCCTTAAAATGTGTTTCTGGCATTAATGTATACCTTATGAAGAGTTGATCTCCATGTGCTGATCACTTGTGTCTTTTGTGTGTAGGATCTGTCAGGCTCTATTGATGACCTGCCCACTGGTACAGAGGGAGCGCTCAGTCCTGGCGTTAGTACATCTGGAGTGTCTAGCAGTCAGGGTGAGCAGAGCAACCCAGCACAGTCTCCGTTTTCCCCTCACACTTCCCCTCATCTCCCGGGCATCCGTGGTCCTTCACCCTCCCCTGTCGGCTCACCTGCTAGTGCCACAGCATCCCGCTCTGGGCCCCTCTCTCCAGCAGCCATGCCAGGTAAGAGAGCAAAACATGCTTTCCATGAACCCATTTTATATTTATCCATCTCCAATTTGTAGTTATCCATATTGTATTTTTGTCTCATTATTATTATTATTATTTGCAGGAACCCAGATGCCTCCTCGGCCCCCTAGTGGTCAGTCTGATGGTATTTTGCACCCTGGTATGAATCAGCCTGGCATGGGCCAGGAAAGAGGTAAAGCCTAGTATAGAGAACAGTATATTATGCTATTTATACCTCATTCTTCTTTATTTACTTTTTTTTTTGTTTTGTTTTTTAAACAGGATTCATGCAAAGGAACCAAATGCCACCTTATGGCTCTCCCCAGCCTGGCTCTGCATTGTCACCTCGGCAATCGTCTGGCGGTCAGATGCATGGTGGAATGGGACCTTTTCAGCAGAATAACTCGATGGGCAGCTATGGGCCGCAGAGTGGCCAGTATGGTCCTCAAGGTGAGCAGTTTAAAGCCAATAGCAGTTCAAAAACCTGAAGGATGTTTTTCATACATATAAATAGAAAAAAGGTTCCAGAATTCTCTAAACAAACATGCATCAATGAATCTGTTTTTTAATCAGGGAAAAGTAAATCACCATCTTGCACCATTTTATATTATGCCTTTTTTAAATAGTAGAATTTTGCTAGCAAACTACACCTTTGTTACTTCTGACCTTGTCTTACTTAGTTTTTACCTGGCAGGTATTTTCCAGCCATATAAGGTGTAGGTGTAGATAATAAATACAACAATAGGATACAGATAATTGGGCATTGGTGCTTTTGCAGACCCAGAACTGCAGTGAGTTTTGTGCAACAGTACAAATTTGTTGGTTTTCATTACTGTTCTCATCATTGTGTTGGCCTCTGCTCTGATCTTTATTTATTACTCAGAATTGTTTGCCCAGATCATGCCATTCTTTAATTAATGGTTCATCAGTTATACTGCTGATTACCTATTTGGCCAAACTGAAGCTCACCTTGTATTTACTTTCTCATGCCTGATATCAAGTTGGTTAATTATCAGAACTTGATTTGCCTTGACACAACAGTCCCTTTGACTAGTATAAAAAGTATTTCATATAAACTTATTTTGATAAACTTGCTGAGTTTAAGTTTAAATCTAAAAGTGTAGACGTAAAAGTTGGGACATGTAGAATCTTTTGGGACTTCAGCTTACTCTTGTGCCTTCTCCGTCTTGCTCTTTGAGAGCCCAGTAGATCACAGTGTGGCTATTTTTAGCCTGGGTGAAAAGAGGCAGCTGACGTAGCACAGCCCACGTCAGTTGAGCTGCCACTATGACTAGGTGCTACAGCAGCACTCCAGCCTGCTAGTCAACCGAAGGCCCTGTAAGCCTCTAGTGGGACAAGTGTAATTATGTGAATTTTATGAAACTAAGACATAATTAAGAAATCGTATATGAAATTGAGTCATAATCCTTAATTGTATCAGTTTATGTCTTGAGTATAGTTTTATTGAAATAAATTAGATTATTTTTGTGCCAAATGAGGAGCACTAAAGCAGAATAGTTATATCGGTCCCACTCAAGAGTAGTGTAACAGATGAAATTAAGGGATTGTGCAACTTCTTGTGGTGCGACTTCAGATATAGCTGCATGTGGAGGTCATGGACAGTGCTGTATGTTGCTTAAAGTTTCCAAGTATAGTGCGATATATTAAAGAGACTCGTCCTTTTGGTTTCTGCAGGATACCAAAGGCAACCAGGCTATGGTGGCATGCCCAATGCCAACTACCCTGGCCCTGGCATGGGCGGATCTATGAATCCCATGTCTGGGCAGGGAGGTGGACCACCTTTTCCTGGAATGCCAGCTAGTAGGATGCCACATGGACAAATGGGTGGGCGTCCTTATGGCCCCAACATGGGCCCCAACATGGGCCCTAACATGGGTTCCAACATGGGCCCCAACATGGGTCCTAACATGGGCCCCAACATGGGTCCTAACATGGGCCCCAATATGAGCAACATACCCCCACAGGTTGGTTCTGCAATGTGCCCTCCACCAGGCCTCAACAGGAAGCCACAAGAAGCAGGAGCTACCATACAGCATGGGTCTACCAATTCCATACACAACAGGTAATATTGTTCAAAGTTCAGCCAAATCAAAAGCGTGTCTCAGACTTTTGCATGGTCAGGATTTGTCAGTCTCAAATTGGGGGTAAAACACAATATTTCTCCAAATTGTAGTGTTTAGCATTACGTTTTGTCTTGCAGGATGCCTGGGTACCCCAACATATCTCCTGGTATGATGGGCTCCGGACCTCCATATGGGCCCTCAGTGAACAGTATGCCAGGAATGATGAACACCCAGGGACCACCCTTCCCCTTGAGTGGAAACATGCCAAACAACAGTAGCGGTGAGCAGTCAAGTGCTTAAAAAAAAAAAAAGCTTTTTTTTTTTTTAAGTGATAATCCCTTGACATTGTTATATCTTCCTTTGTTTCTAGGAATGTCCCCTGGTCCAGAATTTGGTATGGATGGGAAGCTCAACCAGGCACAAAAGATGAATAACAAGGCGGAAGGAACACCCAAGTCTGACTCCAAATCAAAGGTTTGCTTCCAAATGACACACGTTATTGATGGGCTCTACACAAATACATGATGTGCCTTTTCAGGGTGAAGGGTGTCACTTCATATGGCTGGCAACACTGAACATATTGGGACACTTATTCTAGTTTTAAGGCAGTGCCCAAGATATTTCATCTAAAATTATAAGGGGGGCTTTCACATATGCCAGTGTTTATTTTGTTTCATCCTGGAAAAATCAGACCCCCCCCAAGGCACAAATGCTTGATTCTAGCATCCAAATAGCCAATATTAGTTGACCTTTTTCCCTTGCTGTATTTCTGACCAATGGACGAGTTTTATGAATGTTTTAATCTTAAAAACCTTTTTGGTTTGTTTAATTATGTGCAGTGTGGAACAAAACCAAATAGCAAATCACAAAGTATTTCGCTTTGATTTAGGCTCGAGGAATATTAGGCAAACAACCTAATAGGTGTGAAGGCGCCCTGCACAAATGTGAGCTTCTACTTTCTGATTTATTTATAATTCTGCTACAAAATCTGCTTACATCTAGAAGTCAAGCTCCTCCACAACAACCAACGAGAAGATCACTCGTCTGTACGAGCTTGGTTCTGAGCCCGAAAGGAAGATGTGGGTGGACCGTTACCTAGCGTTCATTGAGGAGAAGGCAATGGGCATGAGCAACCTGCCTGCTGTGGGTCGCAGGCCCCTCGATCTCTTCCGCCTTTACATGTCCGTTAAGGAAATTGGAGGTCTTACACAGGTGAGAACATGAACACCTTGTGTAGCGTCCATCCTCATGTATACTCGCCACATGATGAAAAATTAGAAACTTTTTGTCTGGCCAGTAATTACTTTTGGCATATGGCTGCTTGCAGGTCAACAAGAATAAAAAGTGGCGAGAGCTTGCCACCAGTCTGAATGTTGGCACATCCAGCAGTGCTGCTAGCTCACTAAAGAAGCAGTACATCCAGTGTCTGTATGCTTTTGAATGCAAGATTGAGCGTGGAGAAGATCCGCCACCTGACATCATGTCTGCAGAGGGCAAAAAAAACCAGGCTAAGGTTCAGCCACCCTCTCCAGGTATTTAATTGCTGTTTGTCACTTTTTTTTAATGTATTTCTGTCTTCCATCCTTGTGTATCTGATTTCTTTCCCTTTTTGTTATGGTCTAGCTGGATCTGGTTCCCTGCAGGGACCTCAAACCCCCCAGTCCACAAGCAGTTCTATGGCTGAGAGTGGGGATTTAAAGCCTCCTACTCCTGCTTCTACTCCACATAGCCAGATGCCTTCAATGCAAAGTGGCAGGTGAGTACAGTCCGTTTGTTATATGTCACGACGGTTCATCTTATTTGACTGTGAACAGCTACTTATCTGGTGCTTTTCATAGGAGCAGTGTGAACCTTCAGGATCCCTTTGCTGATGGCAGTGACCCAGCATACTCTAGGAGAAACACCATGACTCCCAACTCGGGCTATCAGTCTGGCATGAGCACTCCTGAGATGCCTGGCCGCATGGGCCCTTATGAACCCAACAAGGACCCGTTTAGTGGCATGCGTAAAGGTAAGCACTTTCAGTTTGACACTTTGATTTTTGTAAACCGTTGAATGTGGTTTATCTGTTGTAGTGGAATTTTAGTGATTCTGTGGTGACGACCTCAGAGATTAGAGTAATAAGAGATTGGTCCTTTCTGGGTCTAATGAATGGTTTGTTATAGATGAGCCCCTTGCTGTTGGACAGAACTGGAAATCATATCACTTTTATTACTATTTCTTTAAAGATTGACTATATAATGTGGTCTGCATAATAAGCCACAATTTCCAGTTAGTCAACCTGAAAAACATACCTTTTAATGGTAAAACATGAGTTGAGCTTTGAATCATCGCTGCTATGATTACATTGATGTCACATAATACAACCTTTTACCATTAGACATCGGTAATAAACATGTCATTTGTGACTAATTTGCACTAAAATGCATTTGATTTGTATATTACAGTTTGAACTAGATTCAACCCGTTTATGTGATTTCCTTGTGTGGGTTTTTTTTTTTTTTTTTTTTTTTTTTTTTGCTAATGATTGTCCTAGTGAAGCAAGCTGGTCCATTTAATTTTTTTAGTGATTTAAAAAAAAATTATTATTATTGTAGTTGGGGAGCCTTTCATGGCTGGAGGACAGGGTCCTAACAGCAATCTCGGAGAGCAGTTTAACCGTGGATCAGGAGGTCCAATGGGAAATATGCCCATGGGACAGAGGCAGCAGTATCCATATGGAACAGGCTATGAGAGAAGGTAAAGTCAAAGAAGACCTAAGCATCTGGAAAAATGTTGCTTGTGTTGGCATCTTTTTAGAAAAGAATAATGTTGGAGTCACATACTGATTTTGTATCGAATATTTTATTCTATCTCTTATGGGTTTTCTGGTTAATTCTATAGGCCAGAATCAGGGATGGGCCCAGAAAACAGTATGGGACCTGGAGTACCACAGCCAAACATGATGCCTTCCAACACTGACACAGGGATGTACTCACCAAATCGCTACCCATCGCAGCAGCAACAACGGTCAGTTGCCCTTTTTTAGGAATGAAACTGTGACATGTTTCTGAAGAATGTGTTTGACTAGACAGCTGCTTTGTGCTGAAAATTGATTTTAACACATGATGTCCTTTGCAGGCACGATTCCTACAGTACTCAGTATCCTGGCCAGGGTGCGCCTCCTGGTGGCTCATACCCAAATCAGCAACCAGGAATGTTTCCACAGCAACAGACTGTAAGTTATTACATTAATTAAACTCTCATTTGTCATGAATATTTATACAATTATTATAAAATATTTGATGTTGAATAGTAAAAGCAAATTGTTTCTTACCCACATGAACCAAAAATGGTGTTAATATAAGAAATTGCAGCTTATTTTCTAATAGAAAGAGGGTGCATAAACAGCATGTAAAAGCCTAACAGTCCTCAAACATTCCAGCCATGCCTTTAATTTAATTTGTACTTTAATGTTATTTGTCTCAAAGCAGAACTATAAGAGACCAGGGGAGGGAGGCTATCCTCCAGCAAAGCGCCATCATGATGGTGAGATGTATGGTGGGCCATTCAGTGGTCAACAGCCACAGCAGCAGCCTCAGGCTCCTCCTAATGCTCCCCCATCGGCTCAGCCAGAAATGTACAACCAGTTTGGCAGCTCTTACCCCGGACCAGAGAGGCGACCTCCTGGGCCACAAAACCAGTTCCCTTTCCCTTTTGGAAGGGATCGCATGCAGCCTGGCTCAGGCCCCAACTCTCAAGGTTCCATGCCACCTCAGATGATGGGCAGCTCCATGCAGTCAGGCCCTGATGGCCCCCAGGCTGGCATGTGGCAGGGAAGAGGTGAGATGGCCTACCCTAACTATCCAAACAGGCAAGGACCCCTTGGTGGACCTGCGCAGGGCCCAGGGTATCCTGGCATGAACCGATCTGAAGAGATGATGTCATCTGAGCAGCGCATGAACCATGAAGGACAGTGGGCAGGGCCAAGGCAGCCTGCATATGGCCCGGCGGGGGCTGGGCCACCCATGAGCCGCCCCCTGCAGTCCAGTTACCAGTCTCCCCAAACCATGCAGAACCACATTCCACAGGTGTCCAGCCCCAGTCCCATGCCCCGGCCAATGGAGAGCAGGACATCCCCAAGTAAATCTCCGTACATGCACAGCAACATCAAGATGCAGAAGGCGGGTCCACCAGTGCCTGCATCCCATATCATCCCTTCACCTGTACAGCCTCCAGTGATGAGGAGAGATCCTCCATTCCCTCCAGGGTCTGTAGAGTCCACACAGCCTGTTCTCAAGCCACGCAGGAGACTCACCATGAAAGACATTGGTAAGTGTTTTCTCTTGGTAGGCTCAACCCTGTGGTTTAAGGTGCAAGTGATGTATTTGAAATGCACCACAGGACACTAAAGCTGCCAGTGTACTTCAGATGATTAAAGCAGGATTGCATCGCAGTACTATCGGGCATGTACCGCAGTTGAACTGGTGCCACAGGATATTTTGCATGCCGGATTGTTACAATGTTTTACATGGCATTAGGTGAAATTATAGCAGTTGAGTTTTGTTTATAGTTGCCATAAGTGATAACTTGGACCTACATCATTTCTCAGACATGTTGCACCATTAAGTTTAACTACAAACATAAAGCAAGTTCTTTTTTTAATTTAAAATTAAATTTTATCATTTAAAAAAAATTGCAAATTGCTGTGCAATAAAAGAAAAAAGGAGGTATTGGAGCAGACACAGTGAATTATCAGTTCGGTTTGAAAGCTCCCAAGATTAACATTTTACAGGGCTTTAATAGGCGATTGCCAATTTCATTAGTACGTCTAGTCTTCATGATGCTGACTCTTAGCCAAAGCTTACAAACTCAAAAATAAAACCAATAGTAATTCACTGTATCCAGTACGGCTTCTCCCACCACACATTGTTAAATACTTTCCCTGTCATGTGACTCATGAGTTCTTATTTACAAGGATTTTATTCAGCACCCTGTGTATACCCTCAACCTATTTCACTGTAGCCTCAGTATTCATGAATGCAGTTTTCCAGTTGAACATCTACAGAGAGATTGGCATAATTTTTTTTTATTTTTTATATTAATTGGTGAAATATGGTCATAAGTACATTTAAAACGGTTCTTCTAAAGATTGTTTTGAATTAGTGCAATGTATCACAAAATATTGGGACCACTGATTTGAATCTGAAACATTGTACTTCTCAGGCACACCAGAGGCATGGCGAGTCATGATGTCGCTAAAATCGGGTCTGCTAGCAGAGAGCACTTGGGCTTTAGACACCATTAACATCCTGCTGTATGATGACAACAGCATCTCCAATTTTAACCTTATTCAGGTGAGTTTTCTCTATGCAAGGTATAAAATCACCACAGCAAGCATAAAATGGATTATATTAACCATTGCCTCGTTATCCTAATCAAATATTTGTGTTCTTCACAGCTCCCTGGTTTCCTGGAACTAATAGTGGAGTATTTTAGACGTTGCCTCATTGAAATCTTTGGCATTCTGAGGGAATATGAAGTTGGTGATCCGGGACAGAGAACACTGCTGGACCCAAATGCTCTCAAAGAAGGAGACAGTGGTGAGGATGAAGAGGAACCAATTGTAATGGGTATGGAGGAGGATGATGAAACGGATGAGGAGGGAGAAGGGGAGGAAAACTCATCACAACCACGTGCGGAGCGTGTGTCAGCAGTACAGCCTCAGATTAAATCAGAGAAGAAGGTGGGTGACTCAAAGAAAGATGAAGAGGGCAAAGCGATGGAAAACATTTTGCCTGCAGAGCTAAAAACAACAGAAGCACCTCCTCTAGACCTATGTGTGACTCAGGAGAGGCCAAAACAGGCCAGCAAATTCGACAAACTTCCCTTGAAAGTGGTGAAGAGAAAGGATCCATATGTGGTCGACTGCTCTAGCAAACTCGGGCGGCTTCAGGAATTTGACAGTGGTCTGGTGCACTGGAGTATTGGTGGCGGTGATACTACAGAGCATATTCAGACGCATTTTGAGAGCAAGATAGATTTGCTGCAGACAGGGAATCGGACACAGCCTGCCCAAACGTGTAGAAGGAAAAAAGCATCAGAGAAGACCGAGAGTGAGGCACCCATAGTCCCCTCATGTAGTGCAGAGCGAAGAAAAGAAGAGGAGCAAACACAGCTACAGCAATCTTCTACCAGACAGTTGACTGATGGTGTTTCAGAAGAAAAGGAGGAGAAACCTGCCAACATCCCGGAGTCTTCACTGGAACCAGTATCGCAGAAAGAGGAAGAGGACCCAGAAGGATCAAACCAGGAGACCAGCAAGCTGGTTCTCCCCAACACCAGTTCTTCCTCACAGAGTCAGCACTCGGTCACTGTTCTCGAGGATGAACCTCACAGCAAGGACGAAGCCCCATTAATCACACTTTCGGACTGGCAGGACTCCCTCGCTCGCCGCTGTGTCTGTGTCTCCAACATAGTCCGCAGTCTTTCCTTTGTCCCTGGTAATGACTTGGAGATGTCCAAGCATCCAGGGCTGCTGCTGCTATTGGGCCGCCTTGTTCTGCTTCATCATCGTCATCCTGAGCGTAAACAGGCCCCTTTAACATATGAGAAGGAGGAAGAGGCAGACAGGGACATTGGCCAGAAGGATGAATGGTGGTGGGACTGTCTTGAGCTGCTGCGAGAGAACTGCCTGGTCACACTGGCTAACATTTCAGGTCAGCTTGACTTTTCCATCTACTCCGAGAGCATCTGCTTGCCTCTGCTGGATGGCTTGCTTCACTGGGCTGTGTGTCCTTCTGCAGAAGCCCAGGATCCCTTCCCTACTCTTGGGCTTAATGCAGCTTTATCTCCTCAGAGACTGGTTCTGGAAACTCTCAGCAAACTCAGCATCCAAGACAATAACGTGGACCTTATTCTGGCAACACCTCCCTTCAGTCGACTAGAGAAGCTTTTTGGGAACCTTGTACGTCTAGTCGGGGACCGAAAGGTTCCTGTATGCCGGGAGATGGCAGTTGTGCTTTTGGCCAATCTTGCCCAGGGTGACAGCCTTGCAGCTCGTGCCATTGCGGTACAAAAAGGCAGTATAGGGAACCTTTTGGGCTTTCTTGAGGACAGTTTAGCAGCCACACAGTTCCAACAGAGCCAAGGGTCCCTGCTGCACATGCAGGGGGCACACTTTGAACCTACAAGTGTGGACATGATGCGTCGGGCTGCTCGGGCTCTACATGCCCTTGCTAAGGTGGAGGAGAACCACTCGGAGTTTACACTCTATGAGTCGCGGCTACTGGACCTCTCAGTCTCCCCTCTTATGAACTCTTCAGTGTCCCATGTCATCTGTGATGTACTTTTTCTGATTGGCCGGTCATGACAGCTGTGGGGAGCGGTGGCTCCACCTTCTCTGGTTTTTGTTCTCTCCTCTCCTCCTGTGTCCTTGGTGTGCAGGGAATGAAAAGCAGAGAAAAATGACTGTCTCCCCCTTTTTTTTTTTTTTTTATTTATGCAAGGATTTCACCTTTTGGTCCCTTTTTTTGCTTTGTCTCACTTTGGGGAGGTTATCACAATTAGCTGTGGATCATAAACCAGAGCCTCAAGAAATAAAAAAAACCGACACAAACTGTAAACTCTGCCAACTAACTGATACGGCCAGGGACCCCAGGTTTTATGCGCTGCCCAGTGGGGGAAGGGTGGGTTACTTTTTTATATCAAATAAATAAATGAATAAAATAAATAGCAGAGAACCTTTTGACCAAAGTTGCTGTCTCGTTTACAGTGAGTTTGGGGTTAACTGTGCCCTTGCTCTCCACTAAAGGGCAAATTAAGTGCACATCTCTGGTATTTGAGTCTGATTAGACGAGTGAACACTTTGTTGGTGTTGTAGGTGTTGTGATGCTGCACGTTCAACCCCGAAGGAGCCACTTATCAGCCTTGAGCAGGATACCCTTACAATGGAAGCCTGTGCAGTAGATTGTAGACGTTTTCTGTACAGCTCTGTAACCCTTTTCCTTATGACTGTAAACACTGCAGCACTGTTTCTTGTGGAGAAATCTTGGCTCAGCAGCTCCACTCTTGTTTTTAAACAGTTTTTAAACTTTAGTTTGATGGTAAAGAGAGAAAGGCTTTCTCCCCAAAGTATCGAGAACCTTGGACACCCTTACCTCCTCTCTTTAACCCCTTGATTGTATGACTTGATCCTTATAAAGAAATCACCTCCTAGGACTGATTTTCGACTAAGATACAGCCCTGCTATGATGTATATAAGATGTTGTACATTACACTTTTTTCCCTCTGTCTCTCTCTATCTCTCTCTCTCTCTCTCTCACCCTGTCTTTCACTCTTATGCTTCTCACTTGTCTATGAAGAATGAAAGCAGACACTCAAGTTGGGTTCATAGCATAAAATCTTTAGATATATAAACAGAACCACCTTTTGGCCTCCCCACGGTTTCTCCATAGTACAGCAAACAAATATTTTAATTTCTTCTCCTGGTACAAAATAAACTCTAGATGATGAAACACAGTTGAGATATTTTTTTCTCCAGTGACATGAACTCTTCATATTTGTATTTCAGACTATGTAGCTAAAACGTAATGTAAATTCCTCCTTTTCCCCCTTTTTGGCTCAATGAATATCATTTATTCAGTATGAAATCTTTATACTATATGTTCCATGTGGTAAGAATAAATGTACATTAAATCTTCGTAAGATGTTTGTGATTGTTTTACTCATTTGGGCTTCCTTTGGCTAGTCACTGAGCATGAATTGTAACTTTTGGTAATCTGTTACAAGAAGATGAGTAATTACCAAATTTGTAATATTAATTCTAATATATTGAACTCTACTTTGAATCCAAAGGACGTTTTTAAAGTAGACAAATGGCGTTTGCATTCAAAGTGGAAAGCCAAAGACGTTGTGCTTGGTCATATGTAAAGGATCCAAAGAACAATTCTTCGGCATCCTGGAAATGCAGCTGTTTAAGATCCTTCCTTGATGTTGAGAAGCGAGTACATATATGCCTAATGAACAGTAATTGACTCGCAGGCTTCCCTGGACGTCTGTTAGCTCTGTGTTGTAGGCTTCAAAAAGAGATTTTCATGTAGGCTGTGAAAGAATCAACTCATAAAAGTTTCTGTATAATGAACAAACTGTACAAAGTTGCACTGAGAGATTTGATTGGCTAAAACTGCTGCATTCCATCAAGATTGATGAATAATATAGACACTTTGGCAAACATTTCCTTGCTGCATTTCAATTAAACTGTAGGGGACGGCTGGCTTCCCATGTTGTCTTGAAGCATCTCTGGGTTGTACTGTAGTCTAGTGGAGAACAGTTAATAAGTAACTGGTGAGTATTACCTTTCTGTTCTTTTAGTGCTGCACTCCAGCACTGAAGTGTAAATGAGACTAGAGCATGTTTTCTGCTGCACATTGAGAAAACAATTACCAAAAATTGAAAGCTGGGTTCTAGTTAACTTGGGAGATGACCAGAATAGTCACCTCCATCATTCCTTTCTGCAAACATCTTATTCACTGGTTAAACTTAAGCTGTGATGAAGATTACAGATGAGAACGAAGACTGTGAATAATTGTAGTTAAAAGATAACTAATGTTGGGGAGAATGACTGTTCCTAACTCCCCACTCGTCTCTTTTTCCGCTGGTGCACTCGGTACTTCCACGTTTCATCTGAGATCCAACAACTCCTACCCAAGCATCTTCGTCGAGGTGCTCGGCTGTCCAGCTTGAAGTACGAGCTGCCCAGAACTCCCACTTTTCACAGTTCCACAATCACACACTGTGCCATTTAGTTGAGCAGTGATCTGTACTCAAATACTCAGATTTACTCAACTTTACTAAGATGGAAAATAATTACATCATAATGAAAGGTTTAATGGATTATTTAAAATATGACTAACAATACCTTTGTAAAGATGATTTCGATACAATGGAAAGGCTCACATATAATCAGAAAGCATGAGTATTCTGGTGAGCATAAATACACATCATCTTAACATTTACAGCATTTGATTGACTTGAATTCAACCTTTTCATGTTCAGCAGTGTCACTCCCTTGCTGTGTATTTTTCTCTGGCTTCCTGTAGCAGCCTGCATCAGATATAAAACCCTGATTTTGGCCTGCAAAGCCAAAAATCGCCTGGCCCTCCGTACCTGATGGCAATGGTCAAAGCCAGAGCACTTCATGCCTCAAGTATAGCTCAACTTGACCCATCGTCATGTAGGATGCATGGGAGGCAAATGTCCAGACTTGTCTCTGTCCTGGCACCAAGGTAGTGGAATGATTAGAACAGCAGACCCACTTGCTGTCTTTAAACACCAACTGAATGCTCTTTCGAGAGCACTTAAATGAGCACTAACTCAATACAACACTACCTCTGCATCTATTAAAGCTCGTACCAATCTTGCAGAAGTTATTGTATTGACACTGCCTTGTTCTTCACTTAACTTTCAGCACTTTTGTGTTATAGGGTTCATTTTGAATGTCATGCTTGTTTTAGATATTGTATGGCTCATTTCTAGCAGTATCAAAGTACCTTAAATTTGGGTCTACCAGCACTATCTCTGGTTATTCCAAGTTGATGACTAAGCACATTTGTAAGGCAGTCTGGATAAGAGTCATAAACGTAAATTTACATCAGCAATTTTTCTTCCTTTTTTTCTGTTCCTGTGTGACATTTAATGCTGTGTGCTCTGATAAGCAGCAGGCAGTGCGCAGTGCTGTCAGCTCCAGCACCATGTACCTTTAGTTCCTGTTGGCAAGAATCTTATGGCCTAAAAAAAAAAAAAAAAAAGTATAACATGGCTGACGTTACAGGTGAAGTCGCTAATGAGAATTAAGCTTTATATATATATATATATATATATATATATATATATAAGTAATCTTTCACCATGAAAATCGGGGCAGGGATGGCTCAGTGGTTAAGGTGTTGGATTACTGAATAGAAGGTTGGGGGTTCAAACTTCAGCACCACCAAGCTGCCACTGTTGGGCCCCTGAGCAAGGCCCTTAACCCTCAACTGCTCAGCTGTATAAATGTAA
>JANCOA010000049.1:12275002-12286479 GCA_024363135.1 Leptodoras oyakawai
GCCGCAAAAGGAGGCCCTACACCATACTAATAAATTATTGTTGTCTAAAATGACAGGTGTTTCAGTTTCATTGTCTAACCCCTGTAGATGAATTCTCTATTCTGAGACGTGTTCTACATTTACACTTACATTTATGGCATTTAGCAGATTAATTCTCAGCATGTTTCAGTGTGTCTCAGCATGTTTTGAGAATGAATATGTATATAACTGTGTTTAATTGCTTGTGGGTCAATGTAAAGTAATGAAATATGAAACTATATGTGCATAAGCTTAGAGTTAACAACACAAAAGTCATTCAAATCCAGGTGTGGTTAAAATACCATGGTTGTCCTCTACCCATTGAACATGTAATGTGTAGATCCAAGATGTAAAGATGTTGTAAATTCCTTGTCTTCGTTCCCATGATCCGCTTTTTTCTGGTCAGGGTTACACTGGATCCACAGCCTATCCCAGGAGCACAGGGCATGAGGCAGGAATACTGTATCTGTCCCAGTACACCGTGCCTACATGTATTCACTCAGAGTAGAAGTTTGCATAACCAGTCTACCTACTGATGTTTTTAACAGATTAGAGGAACCTACTGGAAACCAGTGCATCGAAAACCAGCACAGGGCTTCCTGCTGCGGCATCTAAAACATTTCAGACTTTTCCACATATCATTATACACTTGAAATGAACATGGCAAGCCTGTTATGTTAAAAAAAAGAACAATCTAGGAAAGGTATATGGTGTTTGTCAGAAGCAAAGAAAAAGAAAATAATCCTATGGTTACAAGTGTGTCTTTTCAGCAGGATGTTATGCTGTGACTTGAATTGTAAGCAATGTGTAATCAAGTAACTGTACTACATCACTATCATATACCATCCATACGCAGAGGGTATTGGACCAACAGGACAAGTTCTTTTGGTTTTGCTATACACTGAAGACATTTTGAGATGTATATAAAAAAAAATGGGATGAGATCAGATACATCAGAATTTCAGCTTTTGTTTCCTGATATGTACCTCTAGACATGTTAATCAACTTGGCACCTTGATTGACCGACCACCCAATTTTTAGGTGAGCAAAAGTATAGTAACAGACACTCGTATGTGGTTGTGTATCCCTTGCTTGCAATAACTGCATCAAGCTGTAGATCTGCTAACTAACACCAAACCATTACATTCTTCTTTTCCATGCTTTTCCATGCTTTTCTGCCCTCCACCCTGCTGAGCTGTAGAGCTCGTATGTTTTGGATCATGAGCAGATCCTTTCTTTTGCCACACTTTGGCCTTTCCATCACTTTAGTAGAGGTTGAGCTTGGTTCCAGACCCTTTGTGGCTTATTTCTCTATTTTTTGTGAATTCAGTCCTGGTATCTGGTTGACTCTTACTGCTCAGAACTATTAGCCTAACTGTTTAAACAGTTTAACAGTCTGTTAACATCTGGGCAACAAGAGACACCTGTTAGTCACACATTCCAATATTTTTCGATTACTTAGAAATCTAAAAAATTTAGATTTAGTGCAAAGTTGTTTAAACATCTAGATGTAAGTATTGTGTAATGAAAGCTGATATTTTGATCCGTCATCTCATGTTCATCTTTTGATCTCAAAAGTCTTCGGTGTATAGAAAAAAGAAGAGAACCAGCCTTGCTATTCAAAACTTTCTTATGACATCATTTGCTTATTTAATTGTTGTTATTTCTAGGTGACCTTTAAGGATAGTAGTCTCCCACAACTGAATTGATTACACTTATGGATGGTGTATATGTAGTACATCCAGGGCTACTGCTTTGCCTCATGTGTCCGACTCTGATCAGCAGGAAAGCCTGGGAAAGAAACGGCTTTTGCCATGATGCAATATTGATGAATATATCCAATGTGATCAGCGCTTGTTTATTTAAAGTTAACCATTCACATTCATTTTGCTGTTTCTTTCCCTACAGTTGCCCCTTTCTGGTGTTTCACCTCACCATGTGCATCCCAGTGATTGCTGGAGTGCTTTTTCTCTTTGTGATCATCACCCTTCTTCGCACCAGTTTTACAGACCCTGGCATCTTACCCAGGGCTTTACCAGAGGAGGCTGCTGACATTGAGCGCCAAATAGGTAAAACAGCTGTATTTGAGTTTAAAAAAACAAAAATCTGAAACGGGTTGATTTAAAGCATTTTATTCTCTGTTCTGTGTGTTCCTGTAATATGCTGTTCATATTCTTAGATAACTGTGGGTCAGCTACATATCGACCCCCACCTCGGACTAAAGAGATCCTTATAAACGGACAGCTGGTCAAACTCAAATACTGTTTCACCTGTAAGATGTTCCGTCCACCCCGTACTTCACACTGTAGTCTGTGTGACAACTGTGTAGGTGAGGCTTGAATCTTAAGTCTGTCATTTTGTTAGTAGTGATGAAAAGACATACAGTATGTTTTACTGTGAACTGGTATTAACTGTAATGCAATGACTTTTGCTTATGTTCCGCATACAGAGGGCTTTGACCATCACTGCCCATGGGTAGGGAATTGTGTTGGAAAGCGCAACTACCGCTTTTTCTATACTTTCATCGTTTCATTGTCCTTTCTTACCTCCTTCATCTTTGGCTGTGTGATCACACACCTCACTTTACGTAAGTTGAATACCATACATCATGAGATGATCTCAACAAATACAGTTAAAAAATGTTTATTTGTAATACAGCATTGGGGTATTTACGAATTTTATGGTTATAATGAAACAAATAATGACTAGTTGTTATTTAAGCAGTATCACACGAGAGGGAGTGCTGTTGTACTGAATGTTTGCCCTGAGTGCAAAAGATAATCACAGCCGTGCTGATATTCAGTATAACAGTAGGACCTGAAGTGTGAGCAACAGCTCCACAAGTGGCATTTATTAGTTAACAGTAATAAGTGATGACAGCTTCTGACTTGTTTGTCTGTTTAATCATTTATTTGGCTCCACTGGCACAAAAAGTTCTGCAGCTGGACTGGGACTCTGCTTGGTGTCAGGGAGTTTATTTTGCAATAATAATTAGCTTACATTAATAATGGCTACATTATCCCTTACATAATCTAATGTGATGGTCAGTGTCAGCCTTGTTTATAAAAGAAATAATGTAAGGCACTAGGGCTCATGCTATGAATCACTGTTATAAAAAAAACAACAACTTAATTTTCAAATTAAAAACAAATAGTCCTGTCTGGGTGGAATCCACACCTGTAAATCAGATATGAATAGGCAGTGCTTACATAGACAAGGTACCAAGGCATTCGGGAGCATGTGTTTGGTTTCATGGGGAATTTTTTTTTTTTTTGGTAATTAAGAAAAACTGTTTTTGGAAATCTTTATGATACACATTTCTTACTGTTTTGTTATGCTTGACATGCTTAAATATTGTTATCTGCAGGATCACAAGGTGGGAATGGCTTTGTACAAGCCTTACAGGAGAGTCCAGCCAGATATCCTTTCTGTCCCAGTGCCTCATTTAGGACCACAGCCTGATGCTACTTCTTCTGATCATAATCCCATTTATGCCTTCAGGTTCTGTCATTTCTCTTAATCAACAACTTCCTCCTACAGCAGTAATACAACTGACTAGGCATTATAGCACACCTGCAGTTGACCTGATTTATGTTTGCAGTGTATTTTTAATTTATGCTTAGATAGTTTGTGTAGGGGGTGAATGTGTGTCCCTGCTGAACCTTAACTCCTCTGGTAATGTTGTGGAACTGGTGGTTTGTTTCTTCTCCATCTGGTCTATCCTGGGTCTATCTGGCTTCCATACCTACTTGGTGGCTTCCAACCTCACAACTAATGAAGATGTAAGTTTTTGTTACAGCTGAATGTCTTCTCTGTGCTCTGTGTCCCTTTTTCTTTTTTGTTTTCTCTGTAGCTCTGCCCAGGTGCTCCTTGATTTATCCCCCCCCCTCCCGATTTTTCTCCCTAATTTAGTCGTCTCCAATTCCCAACCGCCAGTGCTTCCCTCCTTGTCACAGGACGAACTTTCAGTTTGGGAGGGCGAAGCCATCACATGCTTCATCCGAAACACATGACGCAAGCCGCCGCCTCTTTTCAAAGTGCAGTGTAGCGCGCTTGGAGGAGAGTGCTTCCGCCCACCTCTTGTATGCATGAGCTCACAGGCGCCCGTGATTGGACAGTGTCGCTCTGATTGACATGGGGGAGAGCGTATGCTGCCCCTCCCTCCCTGAGAGCACGGCCAATCTTGCTCTCTGAGCTCCCGGCTACGGGCTGCTATAGCATCTCCTGGATCCGAACTAGCGATCTCCGGATGGTGCAACTCCTTGATTAGTTGATGACAAGGTGTACCAAGTTCCAGCTTGTTTCTGTAGAATGAGGCGTCTGGCATGCAGATTTTGTTGCCTCTCAGCCTGGGATTTTTTTTTAGCGGTTCTGCCCTTTGATTGTTGTTTATAGACTTATAGATTTATTGTCTTGGTTTTTTATGTTAATAAATCCCATGGCTTGGGTCTTTTTAAAGGTATGTGATGAGTTTTACTTTGGGTCAGTGGTAAAGTGTTCGCCCCATAGGGCCACACTAGTGTGGGGTGTAACATCTGTAAAAAATTCAATGCTTTTGGTTCAAAAGCGCACTTTCTACTGGACTGTTTATGAAGTAAGAAGCATGCAGTTCAACAGATTTTCCTGTTATGCGACTTTTTTGATTTCTTTTGCCAATCCGTTTCAGATTAAGGGCTCTTGGTCAAGTAAAAGAGGTTTGGAAGAATCTGGGAACCCTTACAGCTATAACAATATCTTCACTAACTGCTGTGTTGTGCTGTGTGGTCCAATGCCTCCCAGGTCAGTACAGAACAAGAATAAAAGCGTCTCAGAAACACATAATGCACAAGATTACAGTTACAGTGCAGTGCAAAAAGTATTTGCCCCTTTCCAATTTTTTTATTTGTCACACTTGAATGTTTCAGATCATCAAATTACTTTTAATATCATACAAAGATAAACCAAGTAAACTCAGAATGCTGTTTTTAAATGATAATTTCATTTAGTGAAGGATGAAAAATTCTGTCCAGGCCCTCCCTAGCCCTGCGTGAAAAGGTAATTGCCCCCTTTAGCTAATAAGTCAACTAATACTAGTGGGTGCAATGTCAATAAACACACCCAGGCATGATTGCTGTCCGACCTGTTGAACTTAAATATCACTTAAATAGAACCTGTCTGACAATGTAATGCAGGCTAGAAGGTCTCAAAAAGCAGGACATGATGCCACACCAAAGCCATTGCTAAGGCTCTGGGACTCCAGTGAACCACAGAGAGAGCCATTATTCACGAATGGAGAAAACTTTGACAGCTCATTGAAGAGGCCACAAAAGACCGGCAAGCCTCACTTTCATTAGTTAACATCAATGAACACAATTCCACGATAAGAAAGACGCGGGGAACACGGCATCCATGGGAGAGTTGCAAGGTGCAAAACACTGCTGACCAAAAAGAGCACTTTCGCCAAAAAACATCTAGATCAGGGTTGTTTTAAAGGTTTTCTTTATATCCAAGCACAAGCCACACACTGCTGAAAGTCAAGATCCGCTGATTAGATCCGTTGATGGAAAACAGGAGGAACGAGGTGTGGTTTCTGCTTACTTGGAAGGAAAACCTGCACTTACACCGGCCCTTTGTGGATTGTGTTTGATAGCCCTGATCTAGATGTCCAACAAGCCTTTTTTTTTTAGGATCATATTCTGTGGACTGAAGAGCCAAAGATGAAACCTTTTGGAAGACATTTTGGTTCTGTTACATCTGGCATAAAGCTAACACTGCATTCCACCATTCACGCAGTCAAACATGATGGTGGTAGTGTAATGGCCTGGGTTTGTTTTGCTTCTGGACAACTTGCATCTGGACAACTCGGAACTGATGGAACCATGAAGTTCATGCTCAAAAACCCTTCAATGTAGCTGAATTAAAGCAATTTTTGGGACTCACCCCAAGTTATTTAAAGTGTTTAATTGTAGTTGTTGCTGCCATACATGGCACTGTGTGTTATTAGGTTTAGGCAGACAAGAACCTTTTAACATGGGTAATATAGGTTTTGAATAAATCTTTAACTTCAATGGAATGGTCATTTAAAAGCTGGATTTTGTGTTTGTTCATATTCTCTTTAAATTTGTTGGATGATCCGAAACATTTAAATGTGACCAAATAGAAGAAATCAGGAAGAGGGCGAATACTTTTTCACAGCACTGCATGTTCCTGATGTCACAAGCCACCAACATTTTCCCACTAGCGTTATCATTAATAGGTGATATTATTCATGTCAGGCGTGTGCTAACGTGAGTGGGATGCTGTGTTTCAGCTTGATTGACAGAAGAGGGTTTTTACCTCCAGATGTCATCCCTCAAACAGTCGCATCTGAAACGGAGCTTCATCCTTTCATGACAAAGAATGACCCCAACCTGGTAAGAGTGCCATCTAGTGGCAGTAGCCCAAACTCACTGAGTTCTTTATCTCATTGAATTTGAGACATCTTCTAAATGCAATCATTCAAATGATCTTGTACAGGTTTAGAAAAAAAGAATACATACATAACCAAAAGCCAGATTGTACATGCATTAGAACATGTACACCAAACTCACAACTCTGTAAGATTATAATATTAAATCAGGGGTCACAAGGACATACCTACCACATACGGTGCTTGTCAGAACCTAAGTAAAAGAAAATAACCATGTACTTGCACACCCCATTTCAGGAACTGGTTATGCTGTACATTCACAGTAACTGAATTAGTAGCAGCTTTTCTACTAACTTACAGGTTTAATAGAATCCCCCCCAAAACTTAATTTAACGTAATTGTGGAAAGCTGTATGCATGTCCAGGGCTGATGCTTTTGCTCATGTGACTGACTGACAGTAAATCTAATTTCCTTTTGTACAAAGTAAATGACGTTTACACCCTTCAGGACAATTGTGTCCTCTTTAATTTAATATATTTCTTTTATAAAGTCTAGTTCAGTTTAAATATATATTCCTTGTTGTGGTTTCCCTTTAACGTCATTACAACTCCACCAAACTACATGTCTGAATTTGTATTTATTTATTTATTTTTATTTAGAACTCTTGTACTACTTGTGCAGTTACTCTAGTACCAAAAATGTGCTTTTGCCTTGTGTTGGGATAGCCTGATTCATTTTTATGATCTGCAATTCGTAATGTAACAAGCTGATTTCAACAGGAAGGGAACTGTCAGGAATTTGCTGTCTCATGCACTGCCTGATGGCTGACAGATCTCAGTTTGGATGGTAAGATTATGTTGCGAGCGTTTCTGCATGCACCTGTCGCTTCTTCTCACATGACCTAACCATCATTTTCTATGTTTGTAACTCATTTCAGCATCCACTTCATGTTTAGCTGTTCTAACTCTGAGTCTCCATCCATAACTCGTAATGTTTCTGTACATTTCTTGTTGCTTCTGTCAGAATTGTATGTCTTCAGCTTTTCAGGAACTGAATGTATTTCACATTGCTTAAGCTTACATAAAATTGAAATTGTAAACAGGATCATCCAACAGGGGAAGGCTTGGTTTCTTCTGTTCGATGTCTGCACTTCGACCCGTGCTTTTTTACTTCATCTGACACTCTCATAGGCGCACCCAGTTTCATAATCCTTTTTTCCCCCCCAAGTGCTTGCATTCTGTAACATTGTTCTTTTTTTTCTATTGGCAGGGCCACTTGGGTTTCAAAACTTGAAGCTCACTTTCAACGTGTATTTCTTTCCTTCATGCCCTTGTATGTCGGTTGCTTCTTTTGATGTAAACTAGGCCATCTTTTCATCCCTAAGTGACCTTTGAGGGTAGGGGGGTATTTGCTCTGCAAATATGCACCCTTTTGTTCAGCGCTCAAGAGTGAAACTAAGCTGCCTCATCCATGCCATGATGTCTTTTCCTGTTGTTTTTTGCCTGCTTTGTTGTGGTCACTAAACAATTGAAAAGAAAAAAGGAAATCTGTTTTCACTCCCTCCCCCCCTCTCTTCTGCCCTTCTTTAGTGTGTGCAGTGCGGACAGGATGGCAGGGAGCTTTTGGAGCCGGACTTCTTAGTGGTCAAGAGCATCTGTAGCTCAGCCACGCCCACAACCATTCCAGTGAGCGAGGGGAATCTGCCAACTTCTGTCTCAAGCACTCTCAATTCATCGTCTGGTAGACTTTCTACCAGCTGCTTTGGAAGACAGAAACACCACCTGACGGAGTCCTGCCTTACGCAAATGAGCAAAAAAGCCACACTGGATGCTCAGGCACTTGGCTTCCAGCTTTCACTCTATTCTGTCTCTCATTCTAAGTGATGTTTCTGACATGGGTCTTCTCCCACTGACCTACAGTACAGATGCAGCAGGTCCAGCAGACCAGGCAGAGCATCCAACCCCCTTTCACTCACTGCACTGAGAATGTACTGTACATGCCCTGCTAAAAATGAGAAACGGTATACAGATGGCATTTCACTCAGGACATTCTCAGGGGTCATACTGTCTCTCAGCAGAAAAAAAAAGCCTGCTGGACTTAAGAAAAAGTTGTAAACACTAGATTGATTTAGGATTAACTGTGGTTCTTTGTTTCATCTGCGGACTGGGAATAGTAGGAAGCACAATACACTTTTGACCACAATACACTTTTAACCAGAAAGGGTTGTTTGCTCTTCTCTCCATAATGCACACAGCTGTGTTTGGTGTTCCTCTAAGCCTTGAGCCATATTTCAGATTTACTTACTGAATTGCATTAATAGCAGTAATAGTAATTAATTGTTGTTTAAGGCGAGTCCTCAAACATTAAGAGCTAAGAAATACGGAAAGGGTGAAGTATTAAATGAAATTGAATTAGTAAATCATAGCTTGGTGATTGAACGAGTGTTCGAGTATGCATCATGAGAGCTAGTTGTGTCTTGATAAGTTGATTCAGTTATTTAGAATAAAATGATTAGGAAGAAGGTCTTCAAACCTTGCTCTTCGGCAGTGGAGTAGTTACAGCAACGGATGGGAGCAGCTTCAGGCTGAGGAAGCGCCATTCACTTTACAAACAGTGTTCTAGGTCCTAGTCTTAATATCTTAAAAAAAAAAAAAAATCCAAGTCAGGAGTCGACTTTTTTTTCTTCTTTTGTGCTGCACAGTACAGTGTATTGATTGTACACAGGTGTAGTGAAACTCCTAGAAAACTTGGACTTCATTTAAAAGCAAAGTGAATGTTAAATTATACTGGCAGTGTGCGTGTTTGATAATTTGGTTTACTCTACTGTTCATTCTATATTTAAACATGATAATCATTAAATGTTTAGGTTTAGGTGTATGTGCTCTGAAGACAGGCTGTCTAAAGATCTTTTTTTGGTGATTGACAGGTGTCCTATATCTTTGTTGTATGACATTGTAATATTGGTTACACTCTGAAAAGTGTTCAATATCACAGTAGGTTTAGGTTACCATTATTTTAACATGTGCTATTTTGTGTTGAAGTGTTAAAATTCCTGAACCTTGTGTTGAAACTAACAAAGTGTGTTGTCCTTAACTAGACACATTTTGTGTTGTTTTTAACACATGCTTTCTATACCTGAATCAGAAATACTGAGATGAGGGTTAGGGTAAAAAGAAGAAAGAATACAGTTAAAGTATTGCTTTAACAAGAGGCAATCAGATACGGGCATCAGAAATGAGCTAAGACCGCAGCTTTGTTGGAATTCACTATATAATGAGGGGAATTCCTGCAGAAAAGGCTGATTGATGAACACATGCTAGGTGCTTTGAATGCTTTGAAAGAAGTGACACTTGTCCAAATGTGAGTTGTCATGCGAGCATGTTGACATTACCCAACAAACCATTACTGTAAGTTTTCTGAAGCTAACATGTGACTGTAACTGGGACTTTTTTTTTTTTTTTATCTTTTTTTAGGCTGGTCCCTTTTTATTTATTTAATAGAATTAGCTACACAAGTGTGCATAGCCAATACTGTAAAAGTGATTGTTCTATTACAGAACTGTGCAAAAGTCTTAGGTACATGAAAAGAAATGCAATTAACAAAAAGAAGAAATGAAACGACTTAATTTGACATCGCCGCTTGTTGACACTCTTTGATCAGAACTGGTTGTTCACGCTAGATGGCACATTTATACTTCACTTTAAACACCACTCTGATTGGCTTGTCTTGTCCAGAGTACATAGTGTGTCCTAATCTCAGGTGTACCATGCTCATGTTCTGCCCTGCTGACTAATTTCCATGCTCCAATAAACCTGAGTGATGAGTGAAAACAAAAGTTGTGTCCTTTTATAAAACTTGAGCGTCTACTTGATGGATATCTTCTTTTTTAAAATAACAGGCTCTTCTCTTAAGCTTACCAGACAAAGCTGGTTCTTGTGGTTGCCATCTGACTTTCAAAAGAGGAATTTTGAGGAATGTACTTTTTCCTCAAAATTAGCAAACAAAGATGGAGAGATGTTAACAATTGTACAGATTATTGAAGCAAAATGGGGATTATTTAAGCTTTGACAATTTGACTTTAAGAAGGAGGCTATTTTTATAATCCTGTAATACATCATAAACCCCAAACTTACATTGCTAATGTTTTCACTAATGTTTCCAAGGCTACTCCTTGTCCTGTGTTTCCCCTGCTCCCAGCATAGTATCTCATTCAGCTAATCTGCCAACAGTCCTTCCTGTGTTGCACTGGTTAAGTTAGAACAGGGAACACAAATGTGCAGTCTTGGGATTTTTTTGACTTAAATTAATGACCTATGATGTTCCAGAAAACTTGATAAACATTAAGAATATTATTGATCGTTAAAACTGGCTTGGCTTTTACTTCAACCTTTAAACGAAGACTGTGATAGTTCTGGTTTTGTGTCTTCTGCTGATTTACAACAAAAAGTCCCTTATTTTAGTCTATTGAGTATTAAAAAGCTTCTTGTTTTAACATATGTGAACAAAGTAACTTAAACTAAATTATGGAAATAAGGCAAATACATGCACTAGTGAAAAGTCTTTTATAAATGCTTCATTTTATATTAAAGCACAATGGATGTAGTGCCATGGCTTTCCAATCTATACATATGATTTAACTAAAGACAAATAGCAAATTTACTTGTAAATGTATAAGAAAATGTTCTTTAGAAACGGCAGAAATCTGATATTGGGAAAGAAATACACATGTGAACACAATTAGTCTTTATGCAGAGGCATGAATTGAAAAGCAGTGTATACCCATGATTTCCACAGAATTTGCCTGAGCTTTGTAAGGGGAATACACAAATATTGGACAAAAAAAGACTTGGACAAAAATCATATCAACATAAAGGATATGATGTAGATGTGATTTAATCATTAATATGGAAAAAGCTTTTTCTTTATAAGTGAATTCTATCTGATTAATGGTCTGATACTATGTTGACAAAATGTAGACATACTGAAGGTATACGGTATATACAGTACAGGCCAAAAGTTTGGACACACCTTCTCATTCAATGCGTTTTCTTTATTTTCATGACTATTTACA
>JANCOA010000049.1:12348931-12359680 GCA_024363135.1 Leptodoras oyakawai
GTTCGAGATACGAGTTGTTCTACTTATGAGCTCGGGTCTGGAACGAATTAAACTCGTATGTCGAGGTATCACTGTACAGGGTGGAGCAATATGGTGGACAGAGTGCACAGTAAGTGAACACAGTGTTTAAAAACTCAATAGGGGTTGAGGTCAGGGAAGGTTTGAGGTTATCCTGAGGAATTATGAGGTAGTCTTTCTTTTTCATTGTTCCATACAATTTTCACAAGGTACCAGTTCCACTGGCAGCAACAGAAAGATGCTACCACCATGCTTAAAAGTTGATAGTGTTCTTAGGCTTGAATGCCTCACCTTTACTCCTCCAAACATACCTCAGGTCATACCATACCCTCAGGATAAACAACTCAAAATTTGTCTCATCTGACCATAAAACTTTCATTCAGAAGGCCATGTGGTCAGCTGCAAACTGTAGTCAAGCTTGAAGGTATTGATTTTGGAGCAGGGGCTTCTTTCTTGTACAGCAGCCTCTTAATCCATTACAATATAAAATTGCTTGACTGTAAACAGTGACACTGGTGTTCCAGCACCTGCTGTTTCATGGTAGGTCTGTGCCTCTGTGGTTCTTGGGCTGTTCCTGACCATCCAGATCAACTTCCTCTCAGCTGAGGATGACCAAAGTAGCTACTCTTCCTAATTACTTGTACTGACAATTGTTTGAGCTGATGATCTTCGAAACTGCACTTGTTTAGAAACAGCTCCAAGAGACATTCCAGACACTCTGTAAATCTGTGATCCTCTTTTTTAGATCTGCACTGAACTCCTTGGACTTTCCCCATTGTACTGCATGTTGGTTAGTCTAACAAGTGCTGTCAAACGAACCCTCTTTAAGTGTGCACAGAGAAGCTACCGGCATGGCTGGCATGTTTAGAAATTTTGGAACTTAATAATATATGAGGGTATGTGCATTCTTAACCCTCTATGTATAATTTGGATAATGTTTCAGAAAACCCCCACAAAGGTAAACGTGTGCACCAAATACTCATTTCTATTAAAGATCCATGTTGGACATTCAGTCTGTACCAGAAATGAACAGTTCAAAGGAATCATTGTGCACGCAATATTTCCACAAGTCACATGATAAGTGTATGTAAACTTGTGACCACAACTGTACATCAACTGGAACTGAATTATAATAGCAACTTGATACGCTGCAAATTTATATATTTTGTTGTATTTACGAAATATTGATAAATATTAATGAAATCTGTATTGTTCTGTGATGTAAATCAAAGCATCATTGTAGAAATGAAAATGAGCCGGCTGTTTTGCTAACGTATACTGGTTTGTGAGAATAAACATAACCTATGAATCAGGTGGTGGTGGTTTTTTATTTAAGCTTTAACATGGGTATTTTGTAACTTGAGCTTATAAAAGCTGAACATCAAAACCAATTTCGGGATCAATTTGAATTCTACTCGTATTCAAGAAGAGAACGATACACAGTTGAAAGGAACAAGGCACAAGATTTCTATGGTACCTTAGAACTGGTCAGTTGGAAGTAACGCCTTAAGATTTTTCCTATCGCTCCATCAGTAGGGAATTCTCGTTACTGCAATACCACAAAAATGGGTTAAAACGTAGACACTGCATGGACTTAACCTTGCTACCAGCAGAGGACCTGATTACATTTTGAAATGAAACGAAACATGACCAAGGTATAGTTTAAGGGTGTTCGAGACAATCGAGTCTCATGCCATTGATGTCAACTTTACAATACAAGACTAACAAAAAGTGGGGCTGGTTCAGACAGGTTACAGGATTTGTTACCATGACAATAACAGACAATTAATAGTTACACTCAGTGCTGTTGGACCACACTTTTGTGATCATTATTGCATCGAACAGTTGAACATATTTAATGACAGGAACCGTTATGTGTCATGTTGAATTAGTGAGCAGAAAGGAAGATAACAAATTTTAAAAAAATAAAATGAATTTTTAACGCAGGTATAGTAGTCACATTAAAATCTGTCCTATAACATAGCCATCAAATATTGGGTTTTACCTTCAAAGGCTTGATCCTATTTTCCTCAAGGATTTGAGTGCTGTTACACAAGAAAGCATGGCAGAGAGCAGAGCTGTTTATGCATCACTAACCGTGTATGCATGTGGGTGAAAAGCAGTGGAATGAGCCATTACAATGAGACTGCAACTCATTTCATAGCCCCTTACAGGTCATACCAGAGACACAAACACCAACAGAACACAAAACACATCACTATCACAGCTAAATAGTAAACTGAATAAAATCAACACACAATACAAAGTAATATTGGGCCATGTGTCAGATTGTGTGGTTTCTAAGAATTCTTGGATATTTAAAAAAATAAAATAAATAAATTAAAAAAAAAAAAAAAAAAAAAAAAAAATCCAAAAATACCAAAATGCCTTGTCAGATTCAAAGAACTGTTCCTTCTGTATAAAATCCACATTGTAAAACAGAGGAAAAAAGGGAACAAAGAAAAGCCAGTATTCTTTGGTTTGAATGTCCGGGGCAAAAAAAAAAACAAACAAAAAAAAACTTTATAAAATGAAGCTCCTGAGTTGTGAAAATCGTGTTCTAGGAATTCAGTCAGCACTGGATCAGGGGTGTCGAGTTGGAATTAGCATGAAATTTGTCAACGTTACACTATCTCCGACATGTCCAACATCATGTCCACCTCAGGCATTAAGACTGACTATATGATTGGCAGGAAGTGTAACCAATCAAGAGAGTGAAAACATGAACATGAATAAATGGAAGCAAGAATGTGATAGTCCTGTATTCTACTAGTGTAAAAATAGTACTCCAGCACAACGGATTTAATAGCTTTTTTCCTGGCTGAAGTAGTAAAGCATTTCATATTCTAACCAAGTGGTGAATCTCAGTGAATGACAACCAGATCATCTATCTTTATTGATGCAAAAAGCACCAGAGGGCCTTTTTTGAGAGGCTGGAGAAAAAAAAAAAAAAAAACCCACCATTTTTCTCCATATTCTTAAAGTATGAAACATTGAACCTAATATAATCAGTAATGTAATATTTCACCAGGACTTCAGCAATCAAATACAATTTGTACAGAAGTAATCTTAAAACGAGTTTCGTTTCCATAGGTGCGTTTCCCAATTTTCTCTGGCAGAAGATTAACAGCAATACAACAGATAAAATATCCAAATCTTAGACATACAGAGCCTTGCAAAGTATTCAGCCAGACCCTGAACACATCCAGGTACACTCCGTCTTTAATAGGAACAACTGGACAACTGCTCAGGTCCGCACTTATCCAATCGGTCACTCATGCGGCATCAGCAGCACAATGCATAAAAAAAATACTGACATCAAATACCAGAACAGGGACAAAGTGGAATCTGAGTGTATATTGTACTTATAAAAAGTATTTTGCGTTAGTGAGATTATTCTGCACAAATTTACCAGTAATATTGAAGTTCAGCATGAACAAGATGGTCTTGTTATTCATTCTCATTGCTGTGAAACCTATACAATGGTGCAACCAGCTGCCGTCACAAGTCAGTTACATTAAGAGTAAAGCTTTGTGAAATATTAGACCCCCCCCCAAAAAAAAAAAAAAAAAAAAAAAAACCCAAAAAAACCCTTCACCTAAATATAAAAGACCTGTTCTTTGAAGGGCCCAGAGTTTGTTAGCATCATTAAGACCAAGGAGCTGTAAAAACGACAAAGATCTTGAAGTTTCAATTACAGTTTTAATTTATTATTTTTAATTATTAATAAAAAAAACCTAAACCATTCCTAAACTTTGAACTGCCTGCAGTGCAGAATATGGCACAACCAAAACGAGGAACCCATACACCACTGTCAGCAACCTGGTAAGAGGCCGTTAGGCAAATAACAAAAAGATAAATAAAAAGCAAACAAGGGGCCAAGTGTAACTCTGAAGGAGCAGGACTGATTCACAGTTCAAATGGGAAAAGCTGCTCACAAGGGGACAGACACGGACAGCTGGAAGAGTGGTAAGCCATGTGAAATCCTGTTTTTCTAGCATGCTGCAAAACACTCAGCTCAATCATCCTGAAAACACCATCCCCACATCCCCTTGGGTCTACCAAATACTGCTCAAATTTGCATTCACGATTTCTGTTTAGCCTCAGTCATTCAGTAGAAACTCGTGTACAAATTATAATGTAGAATAAGTTGTTAAAATGAAACATCTAAAACTCCACAAATACTGCAAGCATGAATTTGCTGGCAACAGAAACAGAATAGTGGAAGAGATCACTGAAATATCACAGGGAAAAAGGAGGCCAGTTAAGTGCTTGCACAAGAGGCTGTTAGCATTTCAAAGGTTTCAGACAAAATGAGCCTACGAAGGGCTTTTCAGCTCAGATGCTGTAGTCTCCGCGTGACTCACTGTGAAACTCGGCAGTAAGCACACAATGCAATTCACTCTTGAAACCCAGATTTGGATTATTTTGAAAATCAGAAATATCAACCCATTGTTCTGAAACAATCAGGGCCTTTTAAGAACATTTTCAGTGCAATTTCCCACCGACTGTCCATTCAGGCCCTCACACCATTACTTTCTATTATCCAAATGCAAACATTTACTCAAATATCAATGTTAAATTGCTCTCTCATGACCACTGTGGCAAAACACAGCCAATTCAGAAACACTAATACTCTGCATACACCTGATGATTTGCTTTGTAAGGAAACGCAATATGAAATTACATCTTCCAGGCAGTAAGTAATGCAGCATATTTTTAGTAGTCATTAAAAAAAATCCCTAAACAAAAACGGGGTTTGATTAACAAGAGCACAAACACTATTAGTACTGAGGGCTACAAAAGGCTGTCTGAGATGTGCTTTCTGAGATGACGAGTCATCTTTCCTGAGAAGAATTAAGAAAACTCTGTAAAAACTTATTTTTATTACACACCCCACAGGGCAAGCACATCATGGATGCAATCAACAGTTGGTGTCTGTCGTTTAAGGAAAACAGTTGCATACTGCAAATTACAGCAATATCAAACAACTTTTCCTGTAAAAATGTAAAGAACACATTGCAGCTGCAGACACTGTACATTATGCATTGCTCTGGACAAAAATATGAATTTCTAAAACCCAATTGCAAGAAACTTCCTAAAACCTCTGTTTAAACTATTAATACATTACATACATCACAGCCGGTAATCCTCGTCATGTTTACTACTGATTAAAATGAATTAAGGAAAAATAAAGCAAAAAATACAGTTATATATATAAAAAAAAAAAAAAAAAAAAAAGTATTTTTGATGAACTACTGGAACGCACCCAGTGAATGTTTGGGCTCTCCACAAAGTGGAAGAAATGTTTAATCAGATGAGACCCACCCATCTTTACCTCTTCACACATCTCCATTCTTTGCCTAGCCAACTAGCTTGGTACAGTACAGTTTAGGCCCCGATTTCCCCCAGCATCCCAGATCAAGATATAGTTTTACATTTACCCCCAGTACAGTAGTACAGCTCAGCTTTCAGCATTTGGGTTTAATATCAGCTCTCTTGCTTGTCTTTGACCAGCAGGACCGTGTGCTGCCCTCCACTGGAGACAGAGAGAACAACCCTATTCTCCAGCTGCTTGCCTGCCATCTCCACTGGGCTCCAAGCATCTTCCTCATCTCCTGTGCCCAGCTGCATGTTGGTGCCCATGCCCCAGGCATATACAGAGCCTGTAATGTACACAAAGAAGGTAAAATACAAAACACTGAAACGACAAATGAAGGCAAGGTTTGAACAATAAGAGGTACATACAGATAAATAGCTGGTTTTCCCCGTCTTACTCTATCCTAGTCAATGATTTATTTCTGTTTCTCTTTCAGCTTTCCTTATCCCAAACAGTGGGATTAAATATCATGAATCACATTGTATGGTAAACCTCAATTGACTGCCTTCAAATCATAATTTTCATGGACTCGCACACTTGAATAGATTTTAAGAAATTTGTATAACAACCATTTCGAATGAATGCCATTAAAGAAACAGTTTAAATTCAATTAATGAAAGCGAGCCGACGATTCCATTCAATTAAAAAGAAACGGTGTGTAAAAGGCACACATGGTGCAATGAATCAGAGGGGGTTTAGGTCTATTCTGTTTGACATGGCTGCTTCTTTTAATGCTGTGTAACACTTTATTGCATTATTTTTAGAGCTAGCACTAAGTGACCAATATGCTGATCTGGTAAGTTTCGAACTGCAATGTGCCGTATACTCCCTAATGTGCCATGTGCCATCATTTCCTTTCTCCCCATCAGGGAGGGTGCACTGGGGTGAGAGACTGCCGGTAGAGTTTCTGAGACACTTTGTGTTGAACATAAAAAAAATACACAAACAAGCTTTTCTGGGTTATGTCCGCTGTGTGCATGATCACTTCAGTACATGCATTTTTCTCTTCATTTAATTCAAACCTTTTTTTAGCTTTTGATCGTTTTGCAGTTCTGTGAGCTTCGTCTTTTATGCAGTTTTATGAATCATGAAACATAAAGCACTTTGCATTTTAGGGATGACTGGAATATGGAAGTCAGTGTTTTCCGAAACATTTGGCAGAAGTTTTCCATTCAATCTGGGTCATGTAACCGTTTACACACGACTTCACTAAAAGATAAACGTGTCTGTTGTGTCCCACCAACCTTCTTTAGTAACTGCAAAGCTCACAGATGCTCCACAGGCTACCACACAGGCCCTGGTGATTCCTGTAACTGCTGTGGGCTCACTCTTTTCTGCTACACCCTCTCCCAGGCCCAGGCGCCCATAGTCTGCACGGCCAAGGCTGTAAACCTGCCCTGCAAGTAAACGACTCAAACTGGTGATCAAGTTTTTAAAATTCACTTTTTTTTATATATATATTAACCCTCTACACCCCATAGTGGCTGCAGATGGCCTGTTAGAATTCTACTGTATCCATGTTTCAAATGCATATTTACCTTCAGAGTCCAAGCAGACAGTGTGGTGTTGTCCGCCAGAGAAGCCAATCCAGGAGGTGGTGGAATTTTTGAAGGCAGAGAGCTTTACAGGAACAAAGCATGTGTGCATGTTTGTGGTACCTAAAAAAACCCCACAACATTACAAATAATGCCAGAAGACTGATAAGATACTGCTTTAAAGCTTTGTATTTCTAACAGCAACATTGATTTAGGTGATCCTGTTTCCTCTACATTTAACTGTCCATCAAAAGGAGGGATTTAAAATGCATGTGCATATGCACAGAGACCTCCAATGAGCAGGGCAATTGTTTACTGTAGCTCTAAAAAAAATCTTTGAACTAAACGTTTCTCCGAGGCATTACTGATTTGAAATGGATAACCTACCCAACTGGTGGTAGTTGGAGAGCCCAAAGCCATAGACATGACCATCTTTTGATATGGCAAACGTGAAATACGCCCCACAGAAGATGTCAGTGAAATGGACCTTCCCACGAGGCTTCACCATGACCATCTGTGGCTCCAATAACCTCACTTCAATAGTGGGGAAACAGAGGGAATAATGAAGCAACTGGTTAGAACATTAATTACTGTAGTTTCATGCTACATAACTCACAGAACTATTAAAAAATATAAAATGGCAACACGTACTTAACCCCTTCCTCCCCCCTCGGTTAGCAAAGCACTCTGGTACTCTTCCTAGCTGGCCCTGCTCTCCACAGCCAGAAGTGTAGAGAGCTCCATCCACAGTAAGCATTACTAGGTGATCATTTCCTTTACGATAGAGCAATGACAAAGCTTCATTAGTAACACATTTTTCTTTTTAAAACATACCATTTAGTCTATAACAAACAAGCTGAAGTCTCACCTGAAACTATTTTTACCACCGGTGTATCTATGGGGACTTTGGCAGGCAAGGTACATTTTTTCATTGGCTCAAGGAGGCCAATGATACCATTGTTATCCTGTAAGAAAAATGTTTTTAGTTAAAAAAAAAAAAAAAAAAAAAAAAAAAAAAAAAAAAAAAAAAAAAAAAGGCAAGCACATAGTGCACAAATGGATAACCAAACCATATACCTGCATATATACTGCACAACATGATGTACCCAATGATCCAAGACCTACAAATACCTAAAATGTTGGCCATCAGTCTAAAGTTTAAAGATGACTGCTATCAAATTGCTGCGAATAAAAGAAAAAGAAATGATATAAAAACAGGGGCTGTGAGCTCCCGAGTGGCGCAAAGGCAATACGTTAGCCCCATCATCCAAAGATCGCTAGTTCAAATCCAGGTGATGCTATAGCTGCCCATAGCCGGGAGCTCAGAGGGTGGGAGGGGCAGCATACGCTCTCCCCCATGTCAATCAGATAGACACTGTCCAATCACGGGCGTCTGTGAGCTCATGCATACAAACGGTGGACGGGAGCGCTTTCCTCCGAGTGCGTTACACTGCTCCTGAAAGTTGCACGAGCAGCAGTTCGGCTTGCATCATGAGTTTCGGATGAAGCATGTGATGCCTTTGCCCTCCCTCTCCCTGACTGGCAGCTCGTCGTGTGAATTGGGGGGGACTGATGGGTGGGAATTGGAGATGACTAATTTAGGGAGAGAATCTGGGAACCCAACATCCAACAGTTTAAGTTCCCAGCTTTGTACACTGGCAAGTAGACAAATCACAAATTGTCCAGGATTCTAAGGCTGGAATTGGGCACACCTACAACAAAAACTAAATTTTAAGCACTTAAAATGTAATTTTGAAAATGTTCACATCACAGTTGCCTCACCCTGAAGGATCCCCAGATGAAGACTGCTCCATCTTCTGTAAGAGCGGCAGTGTGGCTGTCACCTGCACAGACCTGCACTACCTTCTCTGCCAACTCCACTTTTCCCGGGACCATCTCGGACCCCTCCTCTGAGGTATCCCTTCCCAGAGCGCCCTCATCATTACAGCCGAACGTGTAGACCTGCAACAGGACGCAATAAACACAAAAATATGAAACACTGCCTCAAAGAACAAGCTCAGTCCTTAAAATCTTAAAGACCTCTGAAGAACCGTACATTGCCTGTGTCACTGAGGCACACTGTGTGCATGCCCCCTGCAACAGCCTGCACAATGCCCTCTGGAAGAGTCACCACTGCTGGCTTCTTCCTCTCAAGCACATCCTCACCCAGACCGAGCTGGCCCACATCTCCCTGCCCAAGAACCAGGACCAGGCCCTTCTCCTGACTGTGACTCCTGTGAGAGACTACATTCACAGAGACAGATACTCAATGTACTCGCATCTTGACCAAAAGGTTTTTTCCTTCCACATTTCCATGAAGACATCTCTACTAAAACTAATAAAGTCCATCGATCTTTGATGGAATTATCTATTTAAACAGCATTACCTTTCACTTTTTTCAGTGAAGAGTCCACGAGCTCACTTTTTCTCCTCTTTGCAGCTTTTTTCGCAGGCATGGCAGCTCAAAAAGTCTAGAGCGATTTCAAAATGAGAGACACATGAGCCACACAGTAGCAACAAACAGGACATAAGACACGTTATTACTCAAGGATGTTTTCAGACTTGTCAGATTTAGTTCGATTAAAATGAACACTGGTGCGATTGCCCTGTTGCTGAGATTGAGCAATCAGGACCAGATTAGGAAAAAAAACAACAAAAAAAAAGGACAACTTACTTTCGGTTGTAAATTTGCGAGTGTGAACGCTAACCAAACCAGGACTAAAATCTCAATGCCTCAATTTTCTGCTTTGGTCAGGAGCAGAACCAAACTACAAGTCTGAACACACCCTAGATGAAAAGTGCTTTAACACCGTCAGTTCATGTTAGTTAGTTCACTAAATATTCATCTTCAAATTAGTAGTAGAAGAAAAAGAAAAAGAGAGGGGAAAAAAACCCTGCACATCACCATGGACTGTGTGAAATGGCAATATAGAGCGATAGAAAAATATCTATTCATATTTTACAGTGCTTGCAAACTATTGTTATTCCTCATACTACTACTTATTATAATAATTATTATTAGGGTCCATTATTAATCCCTACTTAATTGTGAGTAATATAGCCTGACCCGCTTAACGTACAGCATCCGTTCAAACGTTTGGAGCTCTCGGCAGCGAGAGGTGCACTATGCATTTTCTGTTTTGATAAATGTATTTTATTTATTTGTTAGACCCAAATAGATGCGTCAATCTGTTAAGAGCAGCAAAATGGGGTAGCACTGAGGGACTGTGACAGGAAATAGCTGTAAAAGACTCCAGAGTATTACAACAATACAGATTCTTCACAAAGTTCAGATTTATTAATGAAACAGCGGTTTAATTCAAATATAGCAGTAAGACCACAATACATGTGGTGTGGTGTACCATCTGTCTACATTCTCTGATCTCTAGCAGTGTTATATACTACAGTGATCACAATCATAAATACTTTCATTTCATTATTACTTCTTTCATTGTTAAATGCTCCATCTCATCTTTCTTCCACATCCTCAGAAACAGGGTTTGTATAAGGATTCACGTGTGTTAAACATGCTCAAACTCAAACTCACAGCCTCTCCAAATACACATGGAGCAGCTGTAACCGGATACGTCAGTTCACATTACTGTAACATTATAGCCTTTTTGACTTGAAATGTACAAGACATAAATAATCCTTGTAATGTTACCCAAAAAAACAGGCAGAGCCTAGCCTGAAGACACGTCTAGTGGAAAAACGTACTGTTACGTTTCAAACTGTTAAGGGGCAGGGGTGGCTTAATGGTTAAGGTGTTGGGTTACTGAATAGAAGGTTGGGGGTTCAAGCCCCAGCACCACCAAG
>JANCOA010000049.1:12359780-12374472 GCA_024363135.1 Leptodoras oyakawai
GAGTTGCCAGCTGGGCACCGGCTCCCCCGTGACCCCGTAACTGGGAATAAGCGGTACAGATAATGACTGACTGACTAGTCTATATAAAGACTATTATGGACTGTATTAGTCGTAGAGGATCCAGATTATTTTTTGAAAATCTTTTTCTCCCATTAATACTCACTGTGTGGCATAACAAGTGTATTCCCCCCTGTGGGGATCAGTAATGTCTTACATCTTATAATAGTGTATTACCCCACTGATCTAGAGAAACAGACTCTCTTTTCTATACGGTGGATAATACTTACAGAATAATAATTACAGAAAGCAAGTCTGCTCCACTGCTAAATGGTCACAAAATGGACTGGATTTATTAAGGGTGTGATGGATGATGGGAGAAAACCCATGCAGATATGAGAACATGCAAAACGCATGGTCAGTAACCCGAGCTTAAGATCAAATCTGGTACCCTGGAGTCCTGAGGTGGCAAGGCTACCCGCTCTACCTCCACTGACATTACTGTAGTAAAACCGAGTGGACTGGGTCCTAAAGCATCCAAACACACCAATAATAGTAGCACAGAAAATCCCACCTCGTGCACCAGACTAATGGGAAGTGGGATTTCTTCTGTTGCATCATTCCATTAACAAGAATTTGCAGTCTCCACTGGACATTATATCATGGGAATGAGAGTAGATCAAATCAGACCATCTCAGTTAAACAGACATCAATGTTTGCATATGGGTGATAATTTCTGTTTCAGAAGTATACATTGTACAGTTTGTGATGCTCTGGGTTCAGTCAGACTCAGGCTGAATCAGGTGCTTTTCCTGTTTGCCTATTACTAGCTACTGCTGTTATTGTAATAAAGGACAGATTTGTAAAAGAGACTAAGTACATTTTTTCCTTGTATACTTGACAGTTCACACCACTGATTATTAATTTTCACTAACTCTAAACAACCCTTAATAAACAACATGATTCTCATATCATGCAGGAATAAAGCCTGGACGAGTCATGGGCCTATTGCAAGGCAACATGCACAGACAAAAATATTTGTACATTCATTCCCATCCCAATCTATATAATAGTATATAGTAAAACCCACACAGACACAGGGAGAACATGTGAGCTGTGAGGCAGAAATGCTACCCGCTACCCTCTGCACCACTGCTGAGCTGTGTCTATGGCTATTCTATGATATTTTTGCTGAGAAAAACTGAAATTAGACCAGAAACTATTTGTAAGCATTTAATTTAGATTTATAGGCGACATCTAAACAGAAAAATACTGTCAGTTCCTAAACCTTCACACAGTCAAATTAAAAACCAAAACAAAAGGAGCTTTGAAGCATTGGATAAAACACTTATATTTTGTGCTTAAAAAAATAGCAACCTATATTACTTTCATAATATTTAAAATAAAATCCCAAATAAAGGATGGCAAGATATACACAACTGTTATTTAATCTAAATAATAGATCTGTACAGCAGAGTATGTTATATTATTCTACTGGCCATAGACATTTAAAAGGAAGAAGCTGCTGAAATAATTCCCCTGGCAATTATTGTGTGTATATATCTCACAAAAAGCAAGGAAAGTTTGGGAGATTATTTCTTTATTGTAACAATACTTCTTGGCAAATCTTATACCACTGGAAAGCCTGTTACTTTCCCTTTAAAATGGTGCCACATTTATAAGGAGCATGCATTTGTGGGATGAGCAGAAGAGCTGAAAATGTGGGTTGCCAGCAGTTATGACCTCAACCCCCAATGAACACTTGTGGGATCAGCTTGGGCATGCTGTTTGTGCCAGAGTTATCAACACAACCATGTTGGCTGACTTGTGACAAATGCTGGTTGAAGAATGGGAGCCTTCCCACAGCAGTGTGGGAGTGTGGGAGTGGTGACCAGCATGAGGAGGAGGTGCCAGGCTGTTGTGGCTGTGTATGGTTCTTCCACATGCTAATGAGGCTCCTGTTTGTTAAATGAATAAATTGTTAAATTGCCAATATGTCTTGTTTCTTCAAACTTCAATCATCCAGTCCACCAAACGAGTCAATGGCAGAGAGGATTTGGCAAATTTTTCATTAGTGCCACCCACATTCTCAGCTCTACTGCTCATCCCACAAATGCATGTTCCTTACTAATGTGGCAGCATTTAAAAGGGAAATTAACAGGCCTTCCAACGGTATAAGAGTTATTGCTAAGAACCAAATTTCCTTACTTTTTGTGCTATGTTTATATAAAAACAGAACAACTTTATTCATAATGGTGCATCAGTACTTGGCCTGTTCACTCTGGCTTCAATTGTAATTTAAAAGCTAAATAATTATAATTTATTCTTATTCAGACAAGTATGCAGTTTTAACTTTCAGAAATATGTTTTTGATATTGAACTTTAATTGAAATGATTCGGCCTTATGTAGTAAAGGGATGAAAACATCAAGATTTTTTAGATTTAGGACTAAAATAATTCCAAAATAAAGAAAAAGGACACCTCCCCTTCTCCTTTTCTAATAAAAGCTGTAAAAGGTAGGGCAAATGTAAGCAAGACAGGCATAAATAAACCTGGCCGTTTCACACAGTTGTAACAATGCATCATAAAACCTTGCAATTTACAATGTCTAATGATTAAATTTAAAAGCTTTAGTCTAAGAGAAAATTACAACACTATACAGACATACACAAATATTCCTGTTTGTCCATGCAAAATCTATCTGTACACACCTTCCACCATCAGCATCTAACAGTTATGTATTAGCATTTCTTAATACTATTATTTGTTACGGTTTATACATTTCCTAAAAGGAAAAACTGAATATGTAAGTATAATGGTCGCTTGTGACCTTCCTTTCCCCTTCTGAGGGCAGACCCATGCTGCTCTAGGGGATACTGGTTCCTGAGAGATGTTCTCCTGATGGCACACACACTGCACATCCATTTTTGAGGCTCCTTCATTAGTGCTCTGGTTGGCACATGTCTGTCTCCCTCTAACATCAGGGAGAAATACTGAATCGATCACAGCCCTTCGATCTGGCATATTTACACAAGGGCGGATGACTGAAGAGAAGTTCTCTATTTGTTCCAGATATCTGTACAGTACATTCACTGAAGGGCAGTTTGTCAGGGAGGACAAACACCCTGAAGATCCTTACCAAACACACATGCACACAGTCTTACACACAGGCACACACACGTCAACACATGCGCACACACAGACACACACAGTTTCTCTCCCTGCCACCGGTGCTCAAGTGCTTCACTTTCCAGTCAATGGAAGATGTTATGGACGATGAAATCTGAAAAAATAAAATAAAATAGAAAATATTTGACAACGATAGTGTAACTAGGTAATAAAAAACGCTATTATCTTGTGTATTGCATACCTTGTATAAATTCTACTTTCTTCATGTACTTCCATCTCAGAGCTTTTGAACTCATTGAGTTCCTTTCGTATTGCAGCCTAGATAAGAGCAATAAGGTTAAACAGGGGAACAGAGACACACTCTAGGGGTATATTTATAACACCCCTGACCCCTACAAACATAGTTATGTATTTAATAAATGTACATAGTAAAGGTGCAAAAGCCTGAGTTGTTTTATCAGTGTGCTTTTATCTGTATGCTGCTTTTACTTCTGCTCTTTTTTCCCCTTTAACCCTCTGTACTGCCGTATAGGAGAGACGCCTTACAAAACTTAATTTTACCCCACACAACAATAATGATTGTTCTAATGTAGACTCTTTTAAAAAGCTGAAGTGGCAGATAACTTGTGCCTTTACCTTGTCGGCAGGCGTGAGTTTGGTCCATGGTTTGTCAGCACGACGGTCGTAGTCTTGTGCATGTGTGACCTCCACGTACTCGTGGAAGCGCAGGATCTTTCTGGCCTGTAACTCGGCAACCGTTGGCCTCTGACTTAACTAAAGAAGGGACAACGAGAATCTTTTTTATGAAAACACAAGGGTTCAACAATAATTATACAGATGTGAGTGTGCATAAATGAAGAAAAAGGTTAGGGAGGAAAACTGGGGTATGTGACTGGGATGTGAGAATTTACTGGGCTGAGACCTGATGCAATTGCAGGCTGAATATCTGGAGGGCTCTTTAGTGAACAGGGTCGTCAATACAACACTGAGAAACACGTAACACCATTTGTCTACATATTTCTTCAACAACATTAAGTGTAAATATATACTGATACACAATGTACTGTGTGACTTACATTAACAAATAAAAAAATGATATGCCACTGCTGTGGTATAAGAGGAATGAACCACGTTCGGTTGTGCTTTTACAGGAAAATAATAAACTCTGGGCTGCATCGTCCTGTCACTGAATATTTTTCTATAGATGCATGCCACATTGTGTTTTATTCCTTACATATTCATGTGTTAGGATTAAATGGAGTGCTGTGGCTTATAGAACATTCAGGTAATGCTATTTGAAAGATTCTGTCAACTAAACGTACGTATATGAATGTGTCAGCGTGGGCGTGATCAAGCACGATCTTTTACCTGCGATTTAGGATTTAATTATTGTTTCTCTGTTCTCAGTAATTACTGAGTGGATAAGGAAGGGATGAGGGAATGACAAGAGAGAGACAGAGAAAGAGAGTGCGAGCGCACAGGGACCAGAGAGCCAGAGGTTGCCAGATATAGTGTTTGCCCAGAGTTTAGAGACTGCACTGAAAAGTAGCACTTTTCCACTTGAGAATTTTTTTGATGTTACAAAGTAAACAGAGCTGTCATTGCCACTTCCTGTTTGTGTCATGGTTTGTTTTTGTTGCATGGAATTTTACCTTTCTGGTGAGTCTGCGTTTGATCTCCCGAACTTCTGCCTGTCGATCAGCTTCATTTTTGGCTGGAGAATGATATGCAGAAGGAAAAAGATGACTACAAATAATTCTGAGCTACTAGAATCATGTACTGACATCTAAGAGATTATTTATATACAGTACTACAGTACAGTACAGCCAAAGAGCTACTACTGATCTAATCTTACTTACTATGCTGTATGTTTCAGTGGAAACAGTACAGGAGAGCAGTATTGTATTGTAGGATTATAGGTGTGAAAAATCCTCTGCATATACACTGATCAGGCATAACATTATGACCACCTCCATTTCTCTACACTCATTGTTCATTTTCTCATTTCCACTTACCATATAGCTGCAATTTGTAGTTCTACAATTACAGACTGTAGTCCATCTGTTTCTCTACACACTTTGTTAGTCCTCTTTACTCTGTTCTCTAATGGTCAGAACCCCCAGAGGACCAGCACGGATCAGGTAATATTTGGGTGGTGGATCATTCTCAGCACTGCAGTCACACTGCAGTAAAAACTCCAGCAGCACTGCTGTGTCTGATCCACTCACACCAGTACAACACACATTAAACACACCACCACCACACCAGTGTCACTGCAGTGCTGAGAATGATCCACCACCCAAATAGTACCTGATCTGTTGTGGTCCTGTGGGGGTCCTGACCATTAGAGAACAGAGTAAAGGGGACAACAAAGTGTGTAGAGAAACAGAAGGACTACAGTCTGTAATTGTAGAACTTCAAAGTGCAGCTATATGGTAAGTGGAACTGACAAAACGTGAAATGTGTGTTTAAGAATGGGAGGCATAGAGCATTAGACTGGCAGTAGCAGGAAATAAGGAAATTGCTTACGCTGTAGAATGTTTCTCTGTTCCAGTTCCTCAGCAGTGGGCCTCTGGCTCAGTCGTCTTTGGACAAACAGACACATTACCATAAAGTTATTTACGGAGACATTTATTCTCTTTCTGAGTTTACGTGTATAAATGAATTATGTCTGCTGCCTACTAGTATCTGGGAGAAACCCTGCATTTATCTACTTGACACTCACAGTTAGTTATTAATGCATGTGTTTGAGTTTGTGTTTGTATGCGTGTGTGTGCGGTAGAGAGACAGCAGGAGGAGCAGTACCGTGTAAGTGCTGTGCCAATCTGTGTGCGGATGGCCTCCCACTGCTCTTTGCTCTGCCATGACAGACCCGTGTACTCCATTCTGGTCTGCCTCTCAGGAACTTGTCTGTCTGGGGCTGAGGGCCGACTGCTCAGCTTCAGAGCCAAAGTATCCTTCCTCTTCACCCTGCTGGCCAGACTGCCTTTGTATGTGCATACATATAGACGCAGTTAAAAGCAGGCCACCACAATTTCTGAACTGTACAGTTCCTCTATTCCATGGATATATGTATGGACATTTACACCATATGTACAATACACAACACATTATCCATCTGCAGTGTAAATGGACAAGGATCTTTTCACATACTCGGTGGACTGTCTTCCTCTTCGTCCGATTCCTCCTCTTTGTAAAGCACAGGACCATCTGAATCACTCTCATCAGCCTGCTGATCTTCTTCCCTTTCCTCTTCCTCACTGCTGTCTGATCCCTCTGGCATCAGTCGGATATTTACATCACCCACTAGGCACCTGCGGCTGCGAGGCTCCAGCTCTGGTTGTGTTTGAGGAGGGGGGATGTGCTCAGGAGGTGGCTCGTCTTCATCATCCTCCTCCTCTTCCTCCTCTTCTTCTTCATCATCTTCTTCTTCCTCCTCTTCCTCTTCATCAGAGTAGTCATCTTCAGCCCTGAGAGATTGGCAGAAAGATTATGTGAATAAATGTACGGGAATGAAGTAAATTATAAAGAATTATATAAAATCTGCCCCACCTTCATATGCAGCTACAGCTTTGGAAAACTTGCACTGTTTATAATTTCACCACACATTTTTTAAATTGTATCAAAGCCAAATTCTGTTGGCTTGTATAAGCACAGCTTGTACAGTAGTTCGGGTTTATAACATTTTTGGAAGGAGTTTCCAGTCTCAGTACCATGTAAGTCAGAGCATGGGAAATTTGTCAAGACAAGAGGCTTTTCCTGATAACCTGACAAGCTAAAGTTTTTTTGTCTTATTAACTTCAAGAGAAAATAAACCTGGTGAACAGTTTATAGCTATAACGCAAGTATTAATAGGAACAAGCATTAATTGTAACTAAACAAATAAAATGGGTGTCAAACATTTTTTTGAGTTGGCAAATTACTGTGGTTATAAAAGGAATAAAACACTTCAGGACACACAATTTTAGAAAAACAATCAACTTTCTTTGAAGTTGCATCCCAACATGTTGATTATTTTCCTAAACCAGCATGCCCTGCTCTATTTTGCATGATTCATACAATGACTGTTTCTATAATTCACACAAGATACTCATCTCTGTACACTTATTATGAAATGCTGAGATTGAACCATTACTGGCGTTTTGGATACACACATTTTTAAAGGCTGGATGGTGACTGGCAGCGGGCGAGATCCTTGGTATTCTGGAGGGGTTTCAAACAGCAGTGAGTGGGCACGGTGGGAGGCATCCAGATGCGGGAGGGCAGCCCCGGGGCTGATCAGAGCTCGCTGGATCATGATGTGCAGGGGCACTGGGGCTTGACGTGCAGGCAGCTCTTCCTGTGGGCTCGGAGGGTCAAAATGCATGGGTAGTGGGTCAGGCAGAGGATGAGGGTAGGAGTGTTGGTGGAGGAGCTGGTGGGGGTGTCCTCGAGGAGGGGAGGGTGGGATGTGTGTGGGGAGAGGAGGGGAAGGCGGAGGTGGGGGCAGTGGGAACCCTCCTGGGATGTTTGCCCTGTCCTCTGGAGAGAGTATTGAGGGCAGAGAGGAGATGGAAAGGGCGGAGTTTTCAGTGTGGCGCTTTGTAACAGGCGTGGTTCTCTTGGGAGGCATAGGTGGCGATGGCTTAGCTGGAGCTGGGTTGGCACTTCCTACAACCTGTGTAAGTTCAGCTGGAGAAGACAGAGGATTATGAGTCATGTTTTTACAGTGAATTTTACCACTCATTTATATCAGAATAACATACTTGTACAAAATCAAGGTTAGAGCAACATTAAAATTAGACATCACAAGTCATTACAAGGCCTTGTAGTTTTGATTAGAACATCAACCACAAATGAAATTTCAGAAGGATACATATGTAAAGAGTTAACACTACATAGTATCTTGAATTGACATGCTCAGAAGCAGTAACATGAATTAGATCCAGTGTTTGTTACATACTGTACATGTCCATGTGGCAGGACAAACTGCACATTGAACTGCCCCAGGAATTAGTGAAGTTGCTCCATGTACAGATGACCTCAGCTGACAAACACAGAAAGCCACAGCCAGAGAAACTAGGCTTAATGGAGTAACTGCATGCACACATTTAAAATCTTTTCACTGATAAACCCAAAGGACAATATTTGAGCAGGTTTTCAGTTTCTGCTGAATTCTCAGCTTAATCTAAATAATCTGCTGTCTTTCAGCATGCGGTTCATTCAACTAGATTTATGTACTATTCTGTAATCTCAGTTCTGCCAATTGAACAGAAGATCTAAAATGATGGCCACAGTTCTGTGGTTCTGACAGGTCAGATTACAGCAACAGGGCTTCTCACAATGGCTTTTGAAATTGATCATGGCACAGCATGCCCTTTTACTGCAAATCTAGTCCTATAAAGCATGCATTTTAACAGGAAGCAGAGAGATAGAGGGGGAAGAGGAGGAGCAGGAGGAGAGAGAATATGTGGCACTCGAGCCACTCCATGTTAGTCCAGCATCCCAGCCAGAGCTAAGAGCATATGGTGGCAAGGGTGAAAAAGACAATGCCAGCACACACAGAGCAGATGGACAGGACATGATAAGAAAGGCAGCATTGCTGTGGTTCCAGGCATGGCCTTGCTGTTACCTGTGCACCCAACTCCTGCCCGACGGCATAAGTACACGGGCAGGGACAGGTAGACATCATAGTCAGCCTCACGTTTCCAGCAGGACCAGTAGAGGGGAAAGGGATCACCCCTTTGAAGGGTGGAAGCTGACAGGGTAAGAAACCATCCCAAAGGAATCAAACACCACACATAAATATGACCAAACCATCCATCGAAACTGTACAATTTGGCAATGTGAAGGTTAATGAGAATTGAAATGTGCTGAAGCAAGATAACATTAGCTGAAGAAGGCATTTAATTTAGGCAATTGGGTCATATTGCCGTAATAAAATTAGAGCAATGAAGAAGCCAGGCAACCACAGAAAAACTCCGGGTTCTGACCTTCAAACCAGTACAGTACAGACCTCATCTCTCATGAGCACATGATGCTTCAGCTGACCTGCAGGAGGCAGTGTGTAGACACAGCCCATGCAATACATTATATTTACCGATCTGATTAAATGCTTTTCCTTTTGAAAAGAAATTACAGGTACATCACCACTTTTAGTTCTCCTGTGTACCATGCAACTGCATTATGTGTTGTCCTGATTAATCAACATCATTTTACTTCATTGTATACGAGTTATATTAGCAGAATGACAATAATCCCGCTTGACACTGAAAAGCTAAAACACACACCCAATTTCTCTGGCTGTTTCACAAGGCTCCATTTTCAGTGGTGTCTCTTGTGATACGTGTTAATTATTGGGAATAAACAACTAAGAATGCTTCAGAATAAGAGTACAAATTTTGTCTAATATGATCAATACAATACCAAAACACAAAAACCAAAACCAAAGAGCATTAGTGAACCAAGACGCTTACATTCTCAAATCCTCTTAAATCTTGTGCCTTTCTAGAGGTTACATGATGCATGTTTCAACTTTGATACAAGTGCACAAAATTGTCTAAGCAACATGTCTAAGGAATGTGACACTTTCAGCGGTTCCATTCCACAAATAGGACAGTAAATACAGAGTATGTACAGGTTATACATGGATCTTTGAGGCTCAGCACTTATTTAACACACTAAACTCTTAGCCTAACAGAGGAAAACACTTACCCAACATAATAACAAACAAAAACAACAACTACTGCAACACTGGAGCAGACAGCTGCCTGCCAAGCCTGGAGTCATTAGAGATAATGCTGCACAAGAGGAGAAGGATGCCAAGGAAGAAATGTTCTTGAGACTCATTTACAATGCTTTCCTACACATAAAAAACCTTGAACATGCTGAGACAAAGATAAATGTGTTTCTTATTTTGAAACTTCTAGACAACAAGAATGGAGGCATGTAACATCTGCTTTTTTGGGGTCACATGAGAAAAGCAGGAAGCAGGAGAAAGCACTCACCCAGCATGGCAGCGTTAGTGGTGCGGTTGATTGGTTTGGGTGGAGGGAGTGGGGGCTGCCTAGCAGACTGTGTTGGCACTGGTCCTTGGATGGAAGAGGATGCCAGGGGCACGCCGGCCACAGCAGAAGAGGCCGTCCGCAGGGTCTTTGCGGCTGCGCTGGAGGACAATGGAGAGTTGGAGGAGACAGAGGAGGAGGAGAACGAGGTTGCAGGGCTGTGGATGGGTGTGTGGGGCAAGGCCTCAGTGCCAGGCTCTGGGGTGGAGCTCATCAGCCACTTGGGGGCCATGACGGACTGCTTAGGGGGGAGTGGCTCTCGCAGGGTGTCCCTCAGAGCATCGGGGTCGGGAACATAGTGACTGCTGTCTGATTCTGAAAGGAATACAAAGAAAACATTTCTAATATGTCAGAGATAAGATATCGGCAGATAAGACGGATCACTATTAGACATTTAAAATGCCCTGGATGACATTCATAGATGAATAACCACGACGCCAAAAAAACCCTATTACAGCTATATTCCTAGAAGCCTCGTTTACTGGTGTATATGTAAGATTTTTCCATCATTATGACTAAATGAAAGTATTCAGCATTGAGAAAACACACACACACACAGACACACACCTAAGAGTTTGTCTTATCAATTCTATCAGGCTATTTCATCTGTGTTACAAGATGTATCATTATTCCCATGGTATATGTATGTTTCTTAACCAGCTCATCAACTGCTGTGGGAGACAAACAGGTTGCCATAATTACCTCTCTGTCTCTCTACATCACCCCCTCCCATGTTATTCTCCCTTTATTCTTCAAAGCTGGCATATTAAATGCAGGGTTACTTACAGCCATTTTATCACAACGAGACACAGGAAGGAGAAAAACAAAGAGGGGTGTTCAGGGTAGAAATATGTAGTAAAATGAAGGGACAGCTTCTCTTTTTGGGTCTGTGTATGTTGCTCTTATTCAATTTTCATTTTGAAATGAAAAAGGGAAAACAATGAAACAGGGTTTATATTTTATTTTTTGTCATTCTTGGTGCATACTTAAATAGGAGCATTCATTTATTTTCCCAAAAAATATAAAGAAAATAGTTAGAATTGTTTCTGTGGGTTTAAGTAAATAAAATAAAAATCAAATAATGATGAATATAAAAATATACAAGCTGGTTAAGTTGTGAACTCTGGAGCCTTATTCTGTTTACCTACAACATATGATTAATAAGCATTTGCAGAAATAAATTCTGGGTGATTAAAATATCCTTGAATTGCAGCACCTGGAGAATCATGCAGAATTTTTTGTAGCCATCCTCCTTTACAATCACCTTCTTGCTATATTGTAAAAGCACACAGTCATTCATGTCATCTGTACATCAGGCACTAACAGCAATCTTTAATCTATCCTCCTCTTGCTACCCAGTAATTACCAAGGCACATCCAGGTCATTTAAATTCATTTATTGATTTTAGTCCCATGAATGTGAAACAATGAAAAGCAAACAATCAAGAAATATGGTGGCTTTTTTGTAATATTTATTATTTTATAGCTAAAAAAAAGTAGCATCATGTGTGAATATATTTTTATACATTTGAAATGACAGACCATTATTTTACCCCCACAGTTGGTGTGTGTTCAATCTAAAGAAATGAACTGACAAAAGAATATTTGGATGGAAATGAGAGAACAAAGCTGAGCTATCCCTTTGCTTGTTCCTAAATAAGAATCTTAGCTAGAGCAGGCCCTGAGGGAGCAGCACTACTCTTCAGTTCAGCAGGGCCAGAAGAGAGAAGAGGAGAAAACACTAGTGAGCAAGAGCAAAGGAAAGGAAGTCAAAGAGAAAACTGACCCGCCTCACCTCTCCTTCCTCTGCCCTCCTCGGCGGATGAGTGGCGGGGGAGACTGGGCTTCCAGTCGGCCTCTGGGCGAGTTCTTCTGCCATCCTCCGATGGGGCTTTGATCAGACCGGGCTTTCTTTCCATGTCTGTGTGGATTCTGCCTCCATGCTTTAATTCCTCTCCCTGCCAGCCCACACTCTGCTTCCACTCGTCTACTGCAGCCCGTCCACCTCTCCAACCCTCATCCTGGCTAGCCATTACACATCGCTCTGCATCAGAAGGGTCACGACCTCTGCGCTCCTGATTGACCCTGAACTGCAAATCAGATGTAGGCCGAACTGGCTCAATACCCCGACTTCCACTTCCACTGGTGCCCCCTATAGGCAGTGTGTGGCCATTCTTCACATACAGGGGCTTGGACCCATGTGCCTCATCTGCCTCTGCAAGAATAAATGATTAAAATACATGGAAATGTAGCGGAACGTTAATTAATAATCATGGAACTTTATTAGTATACATCTTCATACTTCTGAAGTTTTTTTTTTTTATATTGTTAGCTAGACATCACTTTTTAAATCAGACAGGAGAAAATCACAGGAAGCTTGTGAAGATACAAAATAAGCCAGAGGCAGGTAACAAGAACAATGTGTATGTTTTTTTTTTTTGTGATTTGAACAACATCTAGATAAATGGGCCTCCGCAGCAGCGAGTGCATGACTTTCAAAGCTTTTTGCTGCAGGGCACAATTTGTTCTACTTTTCTTTAGCCGAAGACAAACAATATGTCATTTCTCTCCTTGAAATATGAAGTTAGACCTTCAAACACTGTCAAATGAAACCTTCTTGCTTCATCTATCTTAGAAACTGCTAAATGTCTATCAGTGACCAGTGACATAATAATAAACCAGTGACTGTTATCATGTTCATGAATTGTTTCTGTGTGATATCATGAGGTGTGTGAATAGTTCAAACACTGACATACAGGGACACTCCTAGTTATGTAGAATCCTGGCTATATACTCGATATCAATCCTTAAAATACACAAAACACACATGCATGCACACTTGTTTACACACACACACACACACACACACACACACACACACACACACACACACACACACACACACACACACACACACACAGAGACTACCGTTCTCAGGAAGCTCCTTCAGAACTCCCTGCTCTATCAGCTCCTCCCGTGGTCTTCTCATCGACATCTTTCTTTCCAAAACTGTTGAGAAAATTGCAGCACACACAAGCCCACCTAATTAAACCATGACCAGTGATTAACTCAGCGCTATGTTCCTCTCATTGTAATGATAGTAAACTCAAACAGCAGTGACTGAGGGCTCTACATTTGTACTGAGAAAAGTGTAACTTTGACGTGCCTTCTTCACCCAAGTAAAAACTAAATTCTGTGGATTACTGTGTTTGCTTTATGTTCACTAATCCAATATGAAAAACAAGATTCATTATCATTATCAAGCCAGAAGCTGGTCTAATAACATTAACAACAAGTAGATGGCATCATCACAAGGAAAGGTTTCTTTTATAACTTCAAGGTAACAAACAGGAAACTATAATTACAAGTGGCACAAAGGAACTATAAAGGTGAATAAAAATTAAGCACCTTCTGAAGTTTCCTTAAACTTCTCACTGCTTTTCTTCTTCCTCCATTTCCAAGGTTTGAAGATCTTGCCCAGTGTAGAGAACTTGCCCTTGCGCTTGGGGGGAGGAGTGCTGTCACCCCCTTCGCTTCCTGTGCTATTGTGCTGGTGGCTGCTTTCATCATCTGGAAGGAAGGTGAAGGAGTAGAGATGGGTCAAATTAAACCTGGATCGCCAAACAGGTAAAGATGCTTTAATGGGACACTGAGGACCACCTAAGCAAAACACACAGTTATGCCTTGCTTTTCTTGTGAGAACCTTCCATTGACATCCGTTGCCTAATCCTAATATCAACAAAAAGGCAAATTTTTGGCTCTTTTACTGACTGACTGACTTGCTTATTTATTTTCAACCCACTTACCTCATGGTGACCAGCCAAATGTCCCCACAAAATTATCAGATGTCAGATATCAGTTGCTATCTTTGTGGAGATTTTTGGCAACCCTAACCTTAACCTCAGTACACAAAGGGAAACATTTTGGCTCTTTTAGGTTGCGTAAAAAACTATACTAAATGGGCAGGGTCTATCAAATTGGTAATATGAAAGCATTTGGTCCCCACCAAGGTATAAAAACACACCCCCGTCACACACACAGCTTCAGTAAATTTCAAACAAACTTGATGATGCTTGTCAGATGGGCTGTTGTTTTAAACTCCAAGGCAGTGTTATAAACACGGTTGTCGTTTAAACACAGCAGTGTTTCCTGGCAGCTGTAGTTATAGGCAAACAGCCCCCTGCACAGAGCCACAGTCAATAGGCCAGTGACTGCCACTTCACTACTCCAAGAACTCACATTCCTTTCACTGATAGGACTGTCAGCAGATTCACACACACACTTACTAGCTGCATCACCCACTCTAATACATTCTGTATAGAGTGTCTATGAACTTCCCAAACAACTGGAGTAAAGACATGCACCATACTTCTGACACGTATATTGTATGCTCTATTCTTCTTAACTATCCCTGAGAAGAAGAGATTAGCACTGATTGTTTATCCACTGGGCGGCACGGTGGCGCAGTGGATAGTGCTGTCGCCTCACAGCAAGAAGGACCCGGGTTCGATCCCCGGGTGGGGC
>JANCOA010000049.1:12374572-12388879 GCA_024363135.1 Leptodoras oyakawai
TTGATTCCTGCCCTTGCGCTCAGAGTTGCCGGCTGGGCACCGGCTCCCCCGTAACTGGGAATAAGCGGTACAGATAACTGACTGACTGTTTATCTACTCAGGCCATGCGATGAGATTTACTAAATTTTCTCCTCGTCCCAAATGTATGATCAGTAAATCAATATTTGTTAAGTGATGGTTGTATCTTTAGTTTTTCATAAAAGAATTTTGTCACATTTTGTCAACATACACTATATTTCCAAAGGTACAGTATGATTACAGCCTGACCATGAACCCTATATGTGGGTGTATCCCAAACCTTTACCACAATGTTGGAGGTACAAGATTGTCTAGAATGTCTTTGTATATTGGAGTATAACAGATTTCTTTCACTCTAAGAGGCCCAATCCCATTCCTGCATGACAATGTCCCTGAGCACAAACTGAGCTCCATGAAGACATGGTTTGCTAAGGCTGGAGTAAAAGAACTTGAGTGGCCTGCCCAGATCCCTGACCTCAACTCCACTGAACAACATTTGGAATGGATTTGAATGAGCAAATCCACAAGCCATGCCACAAATCTCAGTGGAAAGCCTTGTTAGAAGAGAGCACCATATTAATGTCATGGTCATACACACACAAACACAATATTATAATGCAGCTGCCTTTATAATAACTCTGCTTAACCTATTAATGGGTCGTGCAGGTCTCAGTCCTCACTGGACAAAAGGCAGAGAAACACCCTGGACAGGTTGCCAGTCCATTGCAGGGCAGACATACAGACACACACATTCACACCTAGGGGAAATTTAGTATCTCCAATTCTACTAACCGTCTACTAAGTCTTTGGACTGTGGATGGAAACGGGAACTCCCGAAAGAAACCCACACAGACATGGGGAGAACTCCACACAGAAGGACCCAGGCCTGGCCTGGAAATTGAACCCCGGTGAGGTGACAGCGCTGCTCACTGTGCCACACTGCCACCCATTTTACATATAATTATACACACAAACTATAATAAAACTTGACCACTGACTTGCAAAAATACAACCCCAATTCCAAAACAGTTGGGGCATTGTGTAAAATGTAAATAAATCAATGTAAATAAATGAAATCTTGGGAACATTTTGCAGCCAAGTAGGTTAATTGGCAACAGGTCAGTAACATGACTGGGTATAAAAAGAGCATTTTAGAGAGGCGGAGTCTCTCAGAAGGAAAGATGTGCAGAGGTTCATCAATCTGCACAAAACTGCATATGAAAAGTGTGGAACAATTTCAGAAAAATGTTCCTCAACATAAAAGTGTGAAGACTTTAAATATCCCACCAACTACAGTAAATAAAATCATCAAAAGATTCAGAGAATCTGGAGAAATCTCTGTGCAAAGCTGAGAGTCAATATTGGATGCTAGAGATCTTTGGACCCTCCGGCGGCTCTGCATCAAAAACAGACCTGATTCTGTACAGGAAATCACTGCTTGGGTTCAGGAACACTTCCAGAAATTACTGTCTGTGAACACTGTTCACCGCACAATCCACAAACGCAAGTTAAAGCTATATCATGCAAAGAAGAAGCCATATGTCAACATGCTCCAGTAACACTGTCGTCTTCTCTGGGCCAAAACTCATTTAAAATGGACTGAGGAAAAATGGAAAACTGTTCTGTGGTCAGATGAATCAAAATTTGAAATTCTTTGTGGGAAACATGAACACAGTGTCCTGTGGACTAAAGAGGAAAGAGACCATCCAGCTTGTTCTCAGTGCACAGTTCAGAAGCCTTGCATTAGTGCCTATGGCGAGGGCAGATTAAACATCTGGAAAGGCACCATCAGTGCTGAACAGTAAATAGAGGTTTTAGAATGTCTCTTTCAGGAAAGGCCTTGCATATTTCAGTAGGACAATGTATGCTATATATGCTAAACCATGTATTACATCCATCACAACAGCATGGCAGTGCAGTAGAAGAGTCCGGGTACTGAACTGGCCTTTCTGCAAAGAAGAATCAGGACTGTTGAGCAGCTAGAATCAGACAAGAATGGGACAACGTTCTTCTCCCAAACTAGTAGTGGGCTTGTGGTCAGGGCTCTGTGCAGGTCACTTGAGTTCTTCCATTCCAATTTTAGTAAACCATGTCTTTATGGTCTTCACTCCAGGTCTCTTCGTTCCAGTGAAAGGACATGATACTGCAACAGCATACAAAGACATTATAGCTAACTGTGCATTTGCAACTTTATGGAACAACAGTTTGGGAAGACCACATATGGATGTTATGGTCAGGTGTCCAAATATTACTGGCACCACAGGGTAGACTGGTTGTCCTGGAATCATTTATCATTTAATATTAGCATAAAAAGTAATTTAACATCTAACTCAGAAAACACAGGATGTCCTGGCAACAATGCTACTGTTCTGCCCAGACATTCCTCCAACATGGCAGGCACAGAATCCATTCCAGTTACCAAATGTTCATTGAATGCAAACACACCCAGTATTCCCTGAACACAACCCATGAAACACTATTGGAAACTGTGGTGTGCTTGGTGATATCTGGTTGGTCACTTCTTTGAAACGTTTCATTCTGGAACAGCACAACAGAGTTAAGGCTGGTTGACTGGGAAGGCTAAATTATAACAGACGACTATGCCACCAGCACCAAGTAACTCTTTTACAGTTTAATTAATGTCTTGTTAAACATAAAAATACAATCAAATATTTCACTGTTAATCAATAAAAAGTAACTCGAGTCATAACTTATAAGTTATAATAAGTAAATGGCAGATAGTGACTTATGTGGTTACACAGTAACCAGTACAGTTAGCAGCAAACCAGCTGGTTACTAGCTATCAGGCAGGGGATGTAAGGATGCTCCAAGCAACACAAGTAAAACTGTCTTTTTAATTTTCTGTTAGTGCTATTTCCAGCAAATCCCTCAGAGCTATACATACATTCCTAATGGCCGACATAAAACTGGCTGCCCTAGCTTTGTGTAATGAAATCTATAGCAGGAAATTAGTATTGCCCCCGTACCACTTTGTTTCCCAGAAACAAATAGCATATTCTAAGACACCAACACTGCTTTACAAATAGTCTGAATCAGCACAGAAGAGTTAGAAAACAGAACTACCTGGGCTCCAGCTGCCATGTTGAAGGGTGTGGAAGCAGCAGGCCATGAGGAGCTAAGGAAACTTCAACTTTTTTCTTTTCTGGAAGAGCGTTTGCAAAACAGCAGAGGTGTGAGAAGCTGCCTAATTGGTCCTTATGGTGAGACAAACTACAATCCTCAGGAACTAAAAGACCAGACAGGATTGGCAGAGGTTGTTTATTTTAAACATGGAGCTCCGGGTCCTCATACAAAGGGGATAAAATGAGAGAAATCATGCTCAATAACCACATCATGCTATTAAAGCACAATAATAATAATGACACATGCAGTCTCTTACAGTGAACTCATCCAACATCCACCAGTACAATATATTCCAAGTCTACACAGGCAGCCATCCATATATGAGACAGTTACAGTGCGGAGACAAAGTATCCACTGACCAGCCATCCATCACAAAGCACAGGGAACGAGGCAGAATAGATTCCCCTTCTTTCCGTCTCTGAAAAAGGAACAACTGAGCGCTGCAGTATGTAGCTTGACCAGGCAGTTGGCTGAGTCATTAAGCAGATCGTCTGGCTGTACTGAACACGAAGCTGAGCTGTCCAAGCTCCCTGCTCATGGATTATGGACCTTAATGGACTCAGTGTTGCTCACAGCTCTGCTCTGAATGCGCAGGAGAAAGCAAACCAGGCAGACCCAGATTAAGATGGTACAGCTTGTTGATAAACGTGTCGGATTGAGTGGCGATGTGTGAGCCGATTTCACATCCTGTGCTATAGGACTGTGTGCTAATGGGAGAGGCTGAGGGGGGGGCTGGGAAACAGAGGGAGGAAATGGCACTCCACCCTGATTCTGAAAGAGGCAGGTGGGTGGGGGCATATACAGATGACCCCCACCCACTAACCACAACAGTATGAAGTGGAAAACAGTAAAACAGATGAGCAAAAACAACATGCATCAGCCAATGAGTAACACACACATCCGTGCTAATGGGACGTGAAGACATTAGCAGCCATTTTCCCAAAACTCCATGATCAAGTTTACAGTCATATATTACTTACACAAATGCTCTTATAGAAATAAGGTTATCACAACCATCGTAATTGTACTAAGTACAAAGCCCATTTCCAGAAATGTTGGAACTTTCTGGAAAATACAACAACTAAAATCTGTAATTTGTTAACTCACTTGAAGCTTTATTTAACAGACAAAAGGACAAACAAAAGAAGTCTTTTCAATGATGAATTCTATTTTGTTAATTATAAAAAATAAAAAAAAATCTAAACTGATGCCTGCATCACTGGGTCAAATCACCTTTTTGTTCAATTATGTCTTTTAATTTAGGAATTAAAGATACTAATTATTGCAGTTTTGCAAGTTGCCGATTCTTGCTTAATACAAGACTTGAGATGCTCAACAGTTTGTGGTCACTGTTGTCTGATTCTCTGCTTCACGATGCTCTATACATTTTAAGTAGGAGACAGATCTGGACTGTAGGCAGGCCTGTCAAGCACATACACTCCATGTCTATGAAGCCACACTGTTGTCTGTAACTCATGCAGAAAGAGACCTGGAATTGTCATGTTGAAACAGACATGGAGATTCATGGAAAAAATGCTATCTTGATAGCAGCATATGTCTCTCCAAAATACGAGCATAACCACTGCATCAATGGCAATTTTTCACACACACACACACACACACACACACACAGATCACCCATGCCCTGATTTTTGTACTTTTCATTGGTAACAGGCAGGATGTTTTTTCTATCTTTGGCACTTTTGCCAAAAACAAGCTGACCGCAGAACATGGTTCCACTGTCTTGCGGTTCATCTCAGGTGACTTCTGGAACAGAGGAGAGTCCAGTGTTTCTGTGCAAAATCAATATATGGATTTCTCTTTGCATTCTGTTTCAGGTTGCATTTTCTGATGCAGTGGTGGTCTGTGTTAAGTGACAAGTGGCTATGTCCATCCTGGTAGCATGACAGTTTCTCAAACACTACCTCTTGAGGGCTTGATGGTGAGACACATTCAGCAGTAGTTTCCAGTTGGCCTATACACACGGACAATTCCCCTGACTCCCTGATTCTTTTCATGATATTATGAACTGTATGAACTGTAAATTCTTGGCAATCAAACTGAATGACATTTCTCTCCCAAAGTTTGGCACAAAGTGGTGAACCATGATCCATCTTTCCTTGGGAAAACTAAGCCTTGGGAAAACTTTGGTTGATGCTCCTTTTATACTTGTTATATATCTTGATGACCTCAGCTGTTACTAGTTAAACCACTAATTGTGGAACCTTCCAGTGTTACTGGTATAACCTTTCAGTCTTATTTTGCCTATTGCAGATGTTTTGAGTGTGCTGGAGGCATTACATTGTTTTAATATTGTTTTTTTTTTATATTTCATTCATTCATTCATCCATTTTCTTAACTGCTTATTCTTATTTCAGGGTCACGGGAGAGCTGGTGCCTAGCTAGCAGCTTAGGGCACATAGCAGGAACAACCCTAGACAGGGCGCAACTCCATCCTAGGTCACGCACACGTGCGCGCGCGCACACACACACACACACACACACACACACACACACACACACACACACACACACACAGGCCACTTTAGAGATGCCAATCAACCTAACATGCATGTCTAACATGCATGGGAGGAAACCGGAGTACCTGAAGTAAAAAATATCCATTTCCCAACTTTTCTGGAGTCCCAACTTTTCTGGAAATGGAGATTGTATAAAAAGGATATTCAATAAATGTACCAAATGATTATTGCAAACATTTACCATCTTTTTTTTCTTCCAGTTGATTTCTTGAGAATTCGGAGACAAAATAAATGTAACATTTCAAGCCCTAGAGCAACCCAAAAAGCATGTTTTTTTAAATTGAATGGGGTGTTCAAGTTCCTGAAGGGACTCTCCTTGTAATCTAAGAACCCCAGAGGGTCATGACCAAGAATGATTTATGGCACTAGATTATTTATTTATGGCCCAAGATTTTGGGTGTGGAGATGTGTAAAAATAAAGTGCATTTCTAATGCACCTGTGATTCTAACCACAACATACAGAATCTGAAAGGTACATTTGGAATTTTACTGTTTAATCCGATATGGTGTTCATAATAATAATAAACAAACAAACTGGTCAAGGATACAAAATCATTTAGGAGTACTGCCCTCAAGAACCCTTTCATATGATCTATATTAAAGTGATCAATAAAACGTTCAGAAAAGAAAGCTGGAGCTCTAATGAAAACAACAGATTTCCAGGCACTGCTCAGCAGCAATCTAGCTTTAAACAGAACAATACGAATGAACATCTAGTCAGGAGAGAAAACATTTCCCAGCATGAACTCATGTGTTCGTCTTGAAAAGCCCCAGCCTCTGTAACAAATGCATCAGAAGCTCAGTTTACACATCAGCTCAGGACACAATATCATAGCGCTTAATGAAGTCCTTCTTTTATTCACTATATGGGCTACAAATTGCACGACACAAAATCTGTTGTGAAACACAGCAAGGGCGTAACACAATCAAAAACAAAAAGTGATATCATGTCTATAACAGCAAGACCACTCTGTATGGCTGCATCACTTGGCATTTATTTATAACCATCGCACTGCTGGCATATGCCATGTACAGTACAGCTGCTTTAAGAAATGACTTTTTTATTTTGGGCTGTGAGCATCTGAATGCCAGCTGAATATTTTGTGGAGGTTTGATTAATCATGACATCTAACAAGTTCATTCAATTATATTAAAAATGAGGTCTTCAGGACTTCATCAAAGTGCTTCAAACATGACGGCATAACATTCAGTCCAACATACAAATATCCAAAGACAAGACAAAGTGAAAGGCTTCGGTAGGTTTAGTACTGTACATGTAGAAAGCATCACTGATGCAAATCTAAATGTGTATTGGATAGATGCACACACAGCCCCAGGGCAGAGGGAATCAGGTGCATATGCAGTTCAATTAAGTCAACACAGAGAACAGAGCTGTCAGTGGTTTAGCAGAAAGTGTGATGCCTGGAGCAGTTTGAGGTTAAGTAAGTTAAGCTAGTCTGTTGGGAAAACCCCACTCAGCCCACTCCTCCTGCTCTCCTCAACAGCCCACTCCTCCTGCTCTCCTCTCACTCAACACCCCTCCCCCTAACCAGTAACAGCACTCACAGTCTATATAACACATCTATTCAAAACACAGGCATGATCGCATTGTCAGAAAATGTTGCTGTCCATTATATAAATTAAACAAGGGATCCTGAGAACAACTTGCGTAGAGATAATTCAGTGATCACTGTAGTATGGCTTAACTGAAAAGTTCAGCACAACTCTTAGAAAGGTGACATTTTGCATTCGAAGTAGCCGTAAGTGAATCCAGTATCAACAAGGGCAAACCTGAGGAGAGCCCACTGACCAAACAAAGGAGCCTGTATTGTGAAAAGAAACTTGGCCGTGGCGTTTGGCTGGTCATTTTGGCCTGAGCAGAACTTGGCGTCTGAACGAATCCTGTATGCAGAAAAAGACCCTCAGCTGTCTACACTATTGACATCTCCACCCCCCATTTAGATGCGTTTAGAAAACAGGCCAGAGAACATTGAGCTTTTAGGCTTTTCTACATAAATAGACCATGGTTTAGTTGGTGGTAGGGGAAGCATCACAGTCTGTCAGCTCATCTAACACAACGTCATCATAACAGTCCGAAAAATACCTGAAAGTTTCCCAGTATATTAGGCAGTAATGGTACAGAACTAAAACATTCATGCAAAGTTGTAAACCACACGTGCTATAATAATGATTTGCTTTGATCAGTGGTAAAAGTAAAATGCTGCAGCATTTGCTTATAAATTATTATATTAAATTATATAAATTATATTGCTTATAAATGCTATCTAAATATGTTCTCTGAAAACCTGAACCTGCCAACTGTAAAATTGTTAGCTTGACAGCATTCAGGAATGGCATAAAAAACACGGCTATCTGACAGGGACATGGCAACATTCATTTATTTAAGTAGTTAAGAATGTCAGTGGATTATATAAGGTGTTACACTGTGCATATGAATCACTCATTGACTTAATAATCATAACAATAATAATAATTATAGCAGCAGCAACAACAACAATAATAATGTCCTTAACCAGTGAAGAGATTAAATCCATAATCCAAAAGGTACTCTGAAAATTTGCACAGTTTGCACAGTCCCTACTGCTAAACGCATATCACAGAATCCTATTTAAGAAACATGCTTCAATTATTTACTAAAAGAAAAAAAAAAACCTTGTGTACTTTAAAAACTGATCCTTGATATTAAAGACAATTTTGACCCATACATTTTTCAGCAGTCTCTCTGATCCATACGACTTCAACATCGAGAGACAGATTTAGAGTCACTAGTGTTACATTATATTTCAGACAACCCAAGCCCTGTTTGGAGTCATTTCAGAAACACTGGCCTCCTGTAGATGTTGAATCTACATTCAACACCTCAGATAATGTCTGTGGTGTGTATCCATGTGACTCACCAGTGTGTGTATTGGTGTCCTGCGATGCAATCTCCAGAGAGAAGCTCTGTCCCATACTCTTGGCCCTAAGGGCCTACGCTTTCAGCTGTGCCCTAGAAAAGGCCACTTTGTACTGAGTAAGGAGAGCGTCCCACCTGCCCGACTCTTGACTTGCCTAGGATCTCCACTTCACAAGGCTTTCTTACTGCCACTTCTTTCTTCTACACACTGCTCTGTACAGAGCTCTCCCTCCTGTTCTGTGTCTCTTTCAACAACATTCCCTCCCTTCTTCCTTTCTGGAATTCTGCACTCCTCCCTCTGCACCTCCCCACCCCTTTCCCTTTCCTTTACACTGACCCTCCCGCCGCCTCCCTGACTTAAGCCTGTAAGTTAGGACAACTACAGATGGATGCCTATCATTCCAGGGAGTCATGGTCAGACTGTGTGTGTGTAAGGAAAATATTAAGAGGCTACACTTGTGCAAGACAGACAGATATGTAATTAGAACAATATGTTTATACATATATTATACAGAGGCAACTCTAGAAAAAAAATCCCTTCTGCCTTTGTACATTTTGTGCCTTTGCTACAAAACAATCATTCTTACAAATGCAAAAAAAATTTCTGAATGCCATTTACTTTTCCCGTAATCCTCCTTCAACAAAGCAATTACTAAGAAAGTAAATATTTTTGTGCAGGACATTCCAAATGTTTACAGTTGTGGCTTGTCTGGTTCACATCCAGCTCCAGCTTTATCCCCAGAATATTTCATTGAAATACAAGAAAACAGTGTTGTGGCCCCCTAGAGGGAACAGTGAGCAAAACCCTTTAGTGGCCATCCATTGGAATTCCAGGCATGCAGCTAATCCAGCACAGTCCATTAGAGGAAAACGAGTGTGTAAGTGTACAACATTTATGAATGATGCTCACAGATTTCCAATGCAAAGCTACATTTCCTCTACAAAAAAATGACAAGGTTAGACAATATTAAAACCAGCACAAGAAGTAAGGCTCATTCTGTCTAAATACTTTACTTAAACGACCGACTCATTACAGCACTGGAAGTGCTCCCATAGTATTTCACAAGCCCGAGACAGAGAAGCCAAAACACACACTCAGAAGACAAGTAGTGCTATACTTCCCATTTTAATAAACTACATTTTCTAAATTTCATCGCAACTTGCTCAGCTGATACCCAGCGAAGGTTCAACAGAACTGATGCCTGAAATGGGGCAGGCCATTTGACGTAACCACGTGGCAGCAAAGACACACATGAGGAGGAGCACAGCCAAGAGAACTGGGAGGTTGAAGAAGGTTGACTGAGTAATCCTGCCAAACTAAAAAGGAAGCAAAAATGCCTGGTGCATGTTTATTGCAGCACTTTCCTTCTACACCACAGGGGAGACTGTCAAAGAGCTCTGAATACAGAAATTCACATATAGAGAAAATGTGTGGTTATCACCAGAGGGGCATTTTAAGGCTTATTGAAGGTAATGTCTTTAAGTCAGATGCAGAATCATTGACAGAAGTCAAATGCAATTAGTCTTCGCATAATGCTCATTTCCATCAAAGAGAGCTCCTTCACTTAGCAGTGCCTTCAAAGCTACTCCAAAACACTACCTAGCATTAAAGACTGTAATGATATTGCAAGATGCAGGGCTTTATGAATTTACAAGCAATTTATGGCAGGCATGGAGGCACCCCTTTGTCATGATTTTTTGGATTTTTGCAGTTCACATAATGTTTCTTCTCCCATTAGAGATCCTGGGATGCCCCTGGACAGAAATTTTATCAAAGCTGCCAAAACGCAATGGTATGATAAGTTAATATGAAAAGTTAATTCAAACTGCTCTTTAGGACAGATTGATTAATACAAATTGATTTACATTTTAAACTAAACAAGCCATCAACTGGTTTCTGTGTCTATACATATATCAACTAAATACTGTGAATTAACTGCATTTTCAAATAATATTATAATGACTTAATATTATAATGACTATAATTTAGTCAACATATATTTCATGGGATGAATAAAATATTTAAATTTTCATTCTTACACAAAAACCTTAGACAGAGAGAGACAGACAGACAGACAGGGACAGAGAGACAGACAGGGACAGAGAGACAGACAGGGACAGAGAGACAGACAGACAGAAAGCCAGTCAGAGACATAGAGACAGCGCAACACAGACAGAGAGACAGACAGCGCAATACAGACAGACATACAGAGACATAGACAGAGAGAGACAGACAGACAGAGACAGACAGAAAAACTGCTCTGAAAAACACAACCTCCTTGTTGGAGGCAAATACACTGAATGAGCTCTAGTGATGATAAAGCAGGCTACAGGCCTATTTCTATGTGTCCCAGTTACAGAATCTACACTGGGGCACTGATCCAAGCCCAGTATCTGCTGCTGTGACCTGGAAAATGTGCTACACTCAAACGTGCAATAAAGCCTGTGCTGACCTCTGCCAAGGCCAATAGGTAAGTCTTTTCAATGACAGGATCCCACATGCATGACAAACTCACAAAAATAATACTTGGATCCACGCCTCCAAGTATTATATGTTTTTCCTTGGCCCACGCGACATCACTCTACAAAGTTTCATGACAATCGTACCAGTAGTTCTTCTGTAATCCTGCTGACAGTCAAGTGACAAACCGCACCGAAAACATAAGCTTCTTTGTGGAGGTAAGAAGGTGCTATGTGTCATACATTCTTCAGCTGAAAATAACAGTCTGCACCATACCTGTGTGAGGTGCAAGCTAAAAATAGAGCTAGCTGAGGATATTGTTATGATGTTAACTGATGCGGCATAAAATTGATTCAGTGAAACACCCAATGACCCAATATACCCAGTCACACAAATCCTACCTTGATAACATTTACTCAAACAGAGACATTCCACACAAATATAATTAACATGCTCTGGATGCAACAAGCATCAGTCTAGAATGTGAAACCTTCAAGCAGCTCACCAGAATCCTGAACAACATGGAAAAACAAACTGAACGAATATGATCTGTGAAACAATCGTTCACTCACCACGATTTTCCATCACAGAATCTGACACAAACCTCCGAGTCGATCCTGTGGATGCAAATGAGAAAGATGATTAGAACAGCTTTGTTTCTTTTTTGACACATTATATAGTCAGTGATAAAATTCTCCGCGAGATCACATTTTCAGACAGTCAGTTATGCAACACATAATATGCATCACAATAAGGTTAATAAGAGTCCACACACTTCTAAACCTCTGCTAGCTACTCTTAAGTGCAAATGTTTGTACACCTTTAGAAAAAATAAAGAGAAAGAACTTTTCATACCAACATGACATTTTAATATTGCCCCTTCATTATCACAAGCAACAAATACGACAAAACAGTGCATGTTAATATCTTAACATCAAAACACAAAATGTTTACTGGATTGATGCTGGATTTGAATATAGAGGTCCATGTTTCTATCCAAAAAATCATAGGGGCAGCGCTTGCACTCAACTGTAACTGTGCATCTATGTGCTTAAGAGTTTAGCAAACATCTCTCAAATTCTACTTTCAAACATTTCTTCAAAAATCATTCATGCTCAATGCTCTTTTTTTCAGGCTTCAAGCAGAAACATCTAGAGACTAATATAAAAGTGAGTGGGGGTCACCCACAATGCCTCAACACTGACAGCGAAGAGTGGAAACGCACTGTGTAGAAGGTCATTGGCCTTGTACAGGGGAGTTCGTTCTCAGCGTGTCCAGTTCACAGGTCTCAGAGCAGCAGATAAGGTACATGGGCTTGCTTCTGCCGAATCTATACAGGTCAGAAAGGAGAGATTTAAATTAGCAGGAACAGATAACCACTTAAACACAGACACAGTATCAGAGTAAAGGGAGTCATCGATCACAAACGCCCTCAAAAAGATATCATCTGTTTAATCTCACTGGGTCCTTACAATTTCAGAGTAATTCTAGTGATGTTACTTACCTTATTTACCAGAGTAAGTACAAAGCACTTTTAGTAATGTTTTAGACACATCATTAACTTCAAATAGCAGCCTAGTCTATATTTAATTTATATATTTTTTAAATTTATATTTAAAGTTAGCGGGCACCTCAATGCTACATGACTGGTAAAGTTAAACCCATGGTGAGGCAGTGTAGCTCAGTGGTTAAGACATTGCACGACTGACCAGAAGGTCAGGAGTTCAAATCCTATCAGAGCCAGGCTGGATCCCTAACCAAAGCCCTTAACTCTCAATTGCTTAGCTGCATAAATGACATAAATGCAAGTCACTCTGTATAAAGGTGTCTGCCAAATGCCATAAATATAAATGTGGTGAGAGACTTGAAAATAATTTGCATAAGGAATTATGGCATGATTCACTAAAGGAAATGTAAATGAGTAAATTTGAGCACAAGTTAATGCAGGGAGTTAGTTGATCAGTTTATCAGATTGTAATGGACTGAGAGCATGACAGGATGTGGAATAAATGGATGGATGAGGCAGAGAGGGGAACATAGTGGAAAAGAACGATGAGAAAGAGATCTGTGGAGGGAAAGTGAGAAATGCTAATGAATATCTCCCGAGACAGAGCGATCGATTGGAGTGAGGCAGAACAGTCTTCACAGGCCAACTTCTCTCTCACTCCATATCACAGCGGCAGAACAAGAAGCTGGTGAAAAACCTCTCCATGTATGATCAATGTAATGCACTGTTAAACCAAATCATTAAACACATTTTAACATTTTAAACATGACACAAGTGCTCTGCAATGAAACTGTAGAAGACTACATATAGGAATCTGACCTGCAGTTCCAACTAAGGAAACATAGTAATGGGGGAAAAACAAGCTTGAGTTTAGTCCTGAGTTTGTGCCTTTGTAGGCAGATTTCTAAAAGAAAATGAACATGAAGAACAAGACTACAGGTCCTACAGGTGTGATTCATGGTAATGTGTAAAAGTAAGTCCAACAGTGTGATATTACATACATACATACATACATACAGTGTGCGAAGTTTGTTCAGAAAGAAATGAGAATGAAATTCCTGCACTCTGTATGGTTTACGCATGGAGATGGAGGTTTAAGCTCAGTTACAGTTGGATCACAGATAAACAGTAGGACCTGTTTCAGTTGCATTCTAGCCTTTGCAGTGCCCAGACGTTTGTTTTTGTGAAACCCTGCTGAAGTGTCTGGTCACTGGAACAATGCAAGCAAGTCTGGAGCAACAGTACGTGATCAAATTCATCAAAAATTCTTGAAATGTTGAAGAAAGGTTATGGACAAGCTACCCTATCATCAGCACGTCTACTGATCGCACGAAGCTTTCAAAGAGGGTCGTGAAAATGTTGAAGACGAACCACATGTTGGACACCTATCCTCATCAGAAACTGAGGAAAATGTGCTGCAGTGATATCTGTGCTGAACTGTGACTGACTAATGAATGTCAGGATGAGTGCAGATGAGTTAGCACTCGCATTCATGAGATCATCACGCAGGAGTTTGTGCAAAACTTGTTCCCAAGAACTTGCTGATCAGAACTAACAACATGCATTTCACTGGCTATAAAAGATTTTGGGCTGAAAAAACAAACATTCCGGGCGGCACGGTGGCGCAGTGGTTAGCGCTGTCGCCTCACAGCGGGCCTCACGCCCCGGGTGGGGCGACCTGGGAAATTTCTGTGTGGAGTTTGCATGTTCTCCCCGTGTT